>JAJMLA010000014.1:0-286152 GCA_030569415.1 Yamadazyma mexicana | reverse complement strand
ATGAAGGAGGAACAAAGAAAACAAGGAAGAGCAAGAAGGACACCAAGGCTCTGAAGAAGGACGGCAAACAGGTACACCAGACACACCCTTACACCCTTACACCAGACACACCCTTACACCAGACACACCCTTACACCCTTACACCCCTAATGAGCCATCTTTTGGTCTGTAATATAGTTCTCTGCCTGGCCATCGATATTATAACCGAAAGCTTTAATGAAGTTCATAGCCAACCCATTTCCTGGAATTGCATAACCCACAATCAATTCCACTAACACGTTTAGTCCAAAAGCAAAACCTGTTGTGGAATAAATAGCTAATATTGGGAATAAAAACACAAAATTCATACCAAGAGCAAAGAAGATACCCCAGACCGGTGTTTCTGCTGGATAGACCTTGACACAAATAATAGCCAAGACAATTGAAATCACCAACACAATCGTGAACGCCCATTCTGGTACTTCTTTATACTGTCTCATCATCTGAGTGTGTGGATCTTTAAAACTTTCAAAAGTGGAACTTGAGAAGTGCCTTGCAGTCTTATAAAGACCTTTTATTGCACCCCACATTGCCTTATGATTGAAAAATGATTCATAAATGATGGCAAAAGGATAAAGGGCATGAAAGGCACCATAGATTACCAAATTAGCTGCACTGTAGTAAGGTGGTCCAATTTTGTCGTACTTTTCTTGATCAAACAAACTTCTTTCATTGACAACGTCTGAAACACTATATTCAGCACCAGTATTTGTGAAAAGACGATTAGAATTAATTGGAATGTAACCTGACCATGAATTGTTGGTATAATAAACCCCACAGATAGTAAGGAAGCCAATAAGAGCCCCAGTATAATTTGCAACAGCAGTGTAGAAAGGAAGATATAAAGGACTTGCATTTTTGATGACATTCCAATCAAAGGTTGGGATAGGATTGAAACCCAAACCTCCAACACTACCTGTAATTTCTGCAAGGGTTCTATTAGTAGGCAGGATCCATGTCATCCAATTGAATATCAGAAGAAACTGCATCAAATAATCAGGAAGCCAGAAATAAAGGAACGATACACTAAAAACAACACAGAAGTACTTAAACCTGCTGATGGTCCAGCCATTGATGTTTTCTTTCTTTTCAGGTTTCACTAAAGCTGAGTTCAAGGCCAATGTGGGCAACAATGTAGGCCACATAGCTCTAACAGGATAAACAGCAAACTTCCTCATAATCCCGGCTAATCCAAACCCAAGAAAATTGTTGGATAAAGCTAACAACACTTGATATCCCCAGTCCGCCCATTTGTTATCGTAAAACAATTCTAATCTTTGAACAAGGATATTGAAAGACACATAAGATGGGGATGCAGACACTGAGTAAATAATAGTTGCCAATAACTGCTCTTTGTGGTTCCAAGGACCTGGGTTCAAATCGATAGTGTACTTCCAAATCTTAAATTTCCACTTGGGCAAAACAGCAGCCAAAAAAGTACCTGATGGTAGAAGAAGAAGCTGCACCACAGACGAACTCAAGCTAATAGTAGGTTGTCTTTCATAAAAAAACTGGTTGATGAAGCTTCCAACAGCCATCCAAATAATTCCAACAATGTACACTCGTGGCGTCTCGCAATGCATGCTGGGATCATCGTAGCAGTCAGTCACTGATCTCACTTCAGGGTAAGGTGACCAGAAAGCAATCAAAGCTGCTTCCATTCTAACTTGAAGAGACCAGTCAAACACGGTGTCAAAGTTGACATCATCTGCTTCTAGGGAGCTGGCATCCGGTAATTTCTCTTCATGGATTTGATGTTCTTTGGCTTTCCCGAAGTTAGAGACATTATCGCCGGTTGAGTGAAATGGGGAATCCATTTCCAAAAGCTTTTCAATCAACTCAAAAACTTCTGTGGGGAAATTGGGGTCACCAGCGTGATCTTCGACACACTCTTTCAAGATTTCAACAGCCTCTGAATCAGAAAGATTTTCGATTTTTTCAATCATAACCGAAGCATTAACAGGTAAATCTTCCAATGTTGTCAACCCTTCGTAGTTCAATCTTTTCAAGATAATGTACTTTTGCTGGGAGGTTAAACCTTGTCCCACATCACCAATAGAGATCACTTGGGACGCAACAACAGCTAAATCGACTTGATGGGAGGCAGGATCTAACCGATCACCATTGCTCGTGATACTTGTGATGTGGTGTACCGCTTCTTCTTGCTTTGGCATGTTGATTTGGAGCTATGAAGGGAACCATTTTGAACAGGATCCTTGTGCAAAGTTATACCCATCAACAATACACTTATCTCTTATCAGTTATTCGAAACAAAGTTCTCTGTCTTGTATACAGTCTTCGCAGATAGGCTAACACGATAACTGAAACAGGAAGTCTTCAGCGAAAGAATACGTTTTCTCCTGCGGTGCAACTAATATGCTATAATTAAAGTTTCATCTTCTTGCCATTTGGAGCTTTTTCAATTAACCCGAACAATAGCACTTGTTCTCCTGCTTATCAAAGAAGTTTCTGATTATTGTGCGAGTTTTTCTTATTGATGCATTTTTTAGCTTGACGTCTGTCAAACACTTTTTCTTGTGGTTCCTCTTATTTGTTCTATTTATCATACGTGTGAAGCGATTTTTGATGCCTCACCTATACACAAGGACACTAATCCTTATCGGTCGCTGACCAATGATAAGACAACTGCCGATAAGGTTTCCTTTGTGGGGTTTTCATTGGATGACTCTGTCTTTGCTCGTTAATTCCTTCTGAAATTTAAACTTTTGAAATTTCACAGGGTTTTGACGATAATGATAATCACAAAAACAGAGTAAACACGTTCACAGCGTATTATATTCCCAAGCTCCCATATTTTGATGAAAGAGAGAACCATTTGATTGTATTGTCTGTATGTTATAACAATCGTCTCTGTGTCTTTCCATCAGATAACGAAAGGGCATTACTCTTTGAGATCGGTAAGAAGCGAATAATATGGAACTCCATTCAAGCCGTACCTGAAGAAGAGTCAGTTTTACCTCCGCTTAACCCTTACTTGGAGTACGAGAGGTCAAAAAGAAGAGCAGGGTCAATTCTGTTGAGACATAGTTTTAGGTTTAGAGATGTAATGTACTTTGTGTTATCTTTACGCCTTTTCGACTCTGATAAGTTATCATTTGACAAAGGCACTTCATTGGCTAAATTGACATTTGGAGCACGGTCCACCGATTATATCGGGCGTAAGACTGGCATAAAGAGCCGAATGTATCTTTGAGATACGGACTTTTAGATCCCTTTAAACCAGCATGTGGTTGCTGGTAGAATCGTGCCGTTCGGATGATCAGCCAACTCTTATCAAGACAATTACGTAGAAAAGATTACTAGTGCATGCGACATATTGCACTGCAGGTTCAAGCGAGGATACTAGTTTGCATTCAGCGGGACCTTTTTTCCCCTCTACAAATATTATAGAGTATGCAATGGTGATAAGAACCAGAAGCGTGCTCTGTAAGTCGGTCATAGGCACACTTGTCTATCCTAGTAAGTTTTTGGTCCCTGTATTATCTGAATCCGCTAAAATAAAACACTTATTTTAGAGGCTAACCTATATTACCCAAAAGTTAGGTTCTACCAAGGCAACGGACACAAAGTATAGCTGTTTTGTCGTCTTCTTTGGTCCCCTTTTAAATCCTGATAGCTCTTTGATGATACTTGCTATCCCCTTCTAGCCTGAACTCATTTACAGGTGACAACCCAAAAGTCATGACTAAACTAGCTCTTTATACAAACGGCCATTTTACCAATTCTTAGCATGAGTCTTAGAAGTCTTCTTCAAGTCTTCTGAAAATTTCACGGCTAATTCACCACAGCATGGGAAACCCTACTCAGTTCTTGAGAGAGACGGAGAGCAGGGCATAAAACATTTTATTTTCTTCAAAGCTAAAAGGGCTCTTTTGAACTTGCAACAACAGAAGCAAATAAATCACAGAGAGATTGAACTGGATCAACCGGAACATAATCCAACAAATCCCTAGCTTTCTTGCTACTGCTCGTTCTCGGAGGCATGATAACAGGACCCACCTTTTTTGGGAATTTCCTAGTTTCTTCAGGGAACTTGTCCGTTAAAATCTTAAGCACGTCTTCACCAGAGAATTCTTCCTCTGATAACAAAAGGAACCTTTCACCATATACGTTACGATCTTCAGTTGCCTTAACAAAAGATTTAGCAAGATCTCTGACATCAGACACGTTCATATAAAAATTAGGGTACTCCTCAAACAACCCATCTTTAGCCATTTGCAACATCTTGGGCAAACCCACAAACTTAGTGTATCCCACTGGTAACGGTCCAGTGATACCATAAGGGCAAATAGAAACAAATGTCAACCCAGAAGGATTCGTTTCTTTACTATTGATAAATTCCCACATCCGTTTTTCAACGACTACCTTACTTTTCATGTATCCGTCAATCAAGGGAGAATCTTCATCTGTGAATATTTCCTCCGTAATTAAAAAGTCTTTAGGATGCTCAGATAACCCAACGGCAGCAAAACTGGAACAGAAAACGAAGTGTTTCACAGCTGGAGAATCTGCAGCTAATTTCAACAAGTGTAATGAACCAGCCACTGCAGCTCTTTCAAGGTCTTCGTATGGAATCCCATTGATAAATGGATAAGCAACATGACAGACAACATCACAATCCTCCATAGCAACATCCCATTTTTCGTCTTTGTTCAAATCAGCTTCAAAGAAAACAATCTTTTCTGTTTCTTCTTTGGAGAGGCTACCAGTTTTCACAATCATTTCCAACACTTCACGTTTTTTGGTAATATCCCTGATGGTAGTGTGGACTTTGTACCCATTGCGAATATACTCTAAGATAGTGAACACACCCACGTGTCCGGAGGCACCTGTGACTAATACAGTAGACATCTTAATAGCAATAAGTGGCAAATTCGAGTAAAGCTGCAATTCTTGTGTATTTGTAAGCATCGCGGACCTCTACTGCAAGGAAAATGCCGTTATCCAAACGCTGACTTTCAGTTGCGCGAACTTTGTTCCGTCCGCGTCTGCGATTTCCAGGTTCTCAGGAAGCATACGCTTCGTTTGTGAATAGGATAATTTATGACTTGATGGAGGATATGGGCTATCATAGCATCTCTAATAATGAGAATATAGCAAAATCCCCGTACCCTCTCCACCACAAGGAGCCTGGCTAGCTCAATCGGTAGAGCATTTGACTCTTAATCAAAAGGTTGCGGGTTCGAGCCCCGCGTCGGGCTGGCTCCTATTTTTTTTCTACATTTTTCCAAAGCCTGGGTACCTATCTACTGCCCATATTAAAGGAGACCATACCATTTGCGTGATACTTTTGCCCTTGTATACCTAGTAAGCTTGAGTCTAATGGTCAAAATTTTTTTTAGGGTTTAACTTTCCTGGGTTAATTTTACTTGTACATTTTACAATTTGCGAAATCTGAATAACTGCAACATACAAAAATAGCTATTTAAGACAAAAATACGGAGAGTTGAAGAATTCAAACGAATCGTCAAGACGTTCATGATACTATGGCGGTTATTGGTACTCTGCTTTTGCTTTCAGGGAAAGATCGAAGATAAAAATGGCGGGCCCAGTTTTGCCACACACGACCTTTCTTATGTAGACATCTCCTTGTGTTAACTTGGGGCAATATTGGGAAACCTTCTCAGCCAAAATAATAATAAGACAAAGCATGAATGAAGTACTTCGGACGTTTTTTTTAGCCTCACATCAACCATTCACCAAGCTCCTTTTGACAAGAGAAGCACTGTGATACCCTAACGACTGAGGATACATACTTTGATTCTGACAGCATTTATGACGGCCTCAATATTGAGTTGACAGATGCAAAGTTAAGAGATTTACAAGTGTTTGGCTAAAAATAGAACTATCCTTATGCATGACCTAAAAGTTAGGAAACTTTAACGAAGTCTCGATTTCATGGATCGCAGATTTTATAGTCTAGGTAGTTTTCGCAGCCTTTTTCTCCATTCTAGGTAAATACAAGGTATCAAATTTCGCACCCACTTTAAATATAGCTCTGAGATAGGAAGGTATAAGGGTATATAAAGAAAAAAGGGCACCATGAGAAAACTCTTTTCGAAACTAACTTATTGAAAGAACTGCACTTCATGTCTTACACTTCAGCTGATACTTACAACCAACTGAGCGATATAGATAGCTTTCTTGTTGTCTCACGGTTCGATACCAGTGACTTTTTCGACCTTAATGGAGAGTTAGAGGGAGTTGTTGCAGACCTCTCTGATAGTCTGTTTGTGCATAACAAAATTTGTGAAGACAGCGGTTTTGTTAATCAACAAGGAGAGAACTACCAGCATTTCAATGCTCCCATGGATGTTGATATTCTTGATTCAATTCCGAGAGCCATGTCCGCTTTGGAGTCTCCATGGGACGATTATTTACTTGGAACGAAACAAAAAAGCACAAAGCAAATAATTGAGGAGCTGGAGCAACTTATTAAAGATTTAACCTGCCCCAATGAACCTCTAGTACACCCATTTGATATGAGGAGTTATCTGGAATATGAGGATTCAGTAATGGTACAGGATCCAGCCTCCAAGGCTTATGACATTTACGATACCATTTCCCCAGACAAATTTTGGTGGGACAAAGACGCAGCTGATAACGAGAAAGTAAGCTTTAGATATGAGCAGCCAAGTTATCAACCGATATATAAACCCGCTGAACAAGTCGGTTCTGCATCAACTTCCTTCAGCTACAGTTCCAAAGCAAAAAGAGGTGACGCTTTTACTGGAACTACGAAGGACACAAACAGATACCAGGAGCCAGAAAGCTTCAGCGTTGGCCAGAAGTTGATCGACCAGCAGCTCAGGCAGAGTATAGAAGGAGAGGTCTATAGGAAACTCGATAGCCACAGGGGATGCATCAAGGACCTTTCCACAGCACCATCCACATTGCATGGTGTATTCAAAGTCCCCAATAATACTGCTTTCTTAAAGAATGGATTTTTCTGCAACGATATGCCACGGGATGCTATTCCACAAAGGCTCAGATACCAACGGGGTCCGGATTTTAAGTACAAACAAGAAGGATATCATTTGAATTACCATTCAAACAAAGATAGGATTTACGATCCTGAATACACTATTGTGAAGATGAACGCTTGCAATAATGTCATGGTACCAGATAATAAGACCAGGGAAGCATTGTGTCCTTATTGTAAAGACGTCAAATTCTTCTTGTTGAAGGACTCGGCCTACGGTAACCATATGGCCACAGACCATGGGATCTTAACAGACTCTTACATCACACCTGACCCTTTCAAGAGCTCGAAACGAACTCCTAGCAAAGGGCGTAATGTGACTTGTCCTGTCTGTGCAAAGGATATTGTGGTAGCCAAGTCGTCAGCTACTGCACAAAACAGGCCTCTATATTCATACTTGAGACATTTCAAGTATGAGCACCAGAAGGCAGACAAGGCCAATTTCCTGGAGCTTGACCGCTTCAAAAGAATGAAGTTTGACGTTTAAACCTAAGGCCTAAGGCTACCTTATTGTACTTCTATGTTTTTGTATTGTTTTATCTCTTTAAAAGACAAAACCCAAAGTAACCGTAGGAGTGGTTCGATGGGGAAGATCTCTGCTTAAAGAAACTGAGAGAGACGGTTTCCATATTGGGTGAGAAATAAAGGAAACTTATACCAGAGAAACCTTGCCTCGAACCCATAACGGATTTTCTTACGTAAAAGGAAATCGTTCTTTGTATGGGGAAAGTAGTCATGGAATCCCTGCACGGAATGAAGACAAAAGCCCTGTGATCCAATTCCATGTGTGAGAGTCCCACACCTACGGAATTTTGGGGTATATCTCTAGCGTGGTTAAGGTGAGTGATATGTTTCGACGCCTGCAAAAAGAAGTGTAACCAAAGGAAGTCCAAATTATTGTAGACTTGATGTCTTCTTACCCCTGTAGCTATCAATATAGTCGGCTTCTTCTACACTTAGGCCCTTGTTCTCGGAATTTGCACAAAAATTATTAGGTGAAAGCCGCAAAGAATTCCGTGGTGATGAGTAAAACTTTTCACTGAGTCACGGAAATTCCGTTTGGGAAACGGCTCGGTATAGGTTTCCATCCATGTGCGACAGTTCCTAGCGTAGGGTAATCATAATTAATGCCATTGGATCTAATATGGCAATAGTAAATGGGAGCTAAGCGCCCATATGTTCCCCGCTAGAGATAACAGATAGATAAAAGAAATACGATAAGTACTATCATATCTTTGAGGTTTTCAAATCAGAGTCTGTTTTTTTTTGATGCGACATATTTGTACGTCATTTTGCTTGATGGAAGACATTTCCAAACGTGCATTCTGTAGGGGTTTCAGAAAACAGTAAAAGCGAAGTACTTAACAGCCGAGAGCAACATGTGGCTGTAAGGCTGAACAATGACCATCTGACTGAACACCCCCATTTCGCCAATCAAAAACATACTGGAAGCTCTTATCTCTGAGCATGACAATTCCGGATCTTCAACGGCTGTAGAGGCGACGACATTTTTCCGGAACAAATTCCGTTGAGATGCGTATAGTATATATGGAGGTAGGGCTGCCCAAGTTTTCAACGTCTTTTGTTTTATATAGCATTGTTACTTTCTATTTCAACTCTGCAAATGTCTGATATAGAAAAAGGAACAGTAGCAGTAGAGAGCTCGGACATTAGTAAGGGAATGGTTTCTGAGTTCCGAGTGGAGGAAGATTCTGCCTCATATTCCGCTAGTCCACAAAAGAAGTATGGGTTTCTCTATGTTAACCCAGAGTTTAAGATAAAGAGAAAACTTCTAAACAGGCACGTTCAGTTGATAGCTATGGGTGGTGCTATAGGGACATCAGTTTTCGTTAGTATTGGAGGGGGGCTAATTAACGCTGGTCCTTTAGGTCTTCTTTTAGGATTTGCTTTTTGGACTACCGTTGTTCTCTTTTTGACGGTGGCTGTGGGAGAAATGGTCTGTTACTTGCCAGTACCCTCTCCTTTCATTACCATGGCCGGGAGAGTAGTTGATGAAGCTATGGAATTCACTTCAGGATGGAATTTTTACATAATGCAGGCACTTTATATTCCTTTTGAGATTACTGCCGTTAACGGTATGATTCATTTTTGGGTCGATGGGTACTCCCCAGCTATCACTTTATGTGTGCAAATTGTGCTTTACGTGTTCATAAACTTGTTTGCAGTTAGAATCTTTGGAGAAGTTGAATTTTGGTTATCACTGGGCAAAGTTATTTTGTTAATAGGATTATTGTTCTTCACGTTTGTCACAATGGTTGGAGGTAATCCTCAACACGATGTCTACGGCTTCAGAAACTGGCACGTAGAAGGTGGCCCAATCAACCAATACTGGAGCACTGGGGCAACTGGAAGGTTCCAAGCCATTATTTCCAGTATGATCACCGCTGCTTTTGTGTGTGCTGGTGTGGAATACATGAGTATGGTTGCGAGTGAGTGTGTTAATCCCAGGAAGAACATGCCTATCGCCTTTAAGACTGTTATATGGCGTTTGGTGATCTTCTACTGTGGAGGTGCTCTTGCGGTGGGTATTTTGGTTGCATACAACGATCCAGATTTCATTGCTGCTTACAGTAGTGCCTCAAATGCTGCTGCATCTCCTTATGTGGTTGCAATGAAGAACATGGGTATCCAAGGATTACCAAGTCTTGTCAATGCCATCATTATTACTGCTGCGTTTTCTGCAGGTAATTCGTTTGTCTACTGTTCCTCCAGAGTGTTGTACGGTTTATCCAGACAAGGTTTTGCACCCAAATTTTTCGGTTTGTGTAACAAGCAAGGTGTGCCTATCTTCTGTGTTGCCCTTTCTTTGTGCTTCTCATTGTTATCTTTATTGCAGTTGGGCGACAGCTCTTACACTGTTTTGAACTATATGGTTAATATCTGTACTGGGTCTCAAGTTTTGAATTATTTCTACATGATGATTTCTTATATTGGATTCTACAGAGCTTGTGAAGCTCAAGGTCTTGACAGAAATGGTTTCACTTACAAGGCCTGGTTCCAACCTTATGCCACATACGTGACAGCATTCTTCATGTTTGCCATGATCTGTATTTTGGGGTACACGAACTTCTTGCCAGGAAACTGGTCCACATCTTCTTTCATTTTCAACTATATTATGGTTTTCGTAAACATATTCTGTTTTATTCTTTGGAAAGTAGTGAAGAGAACCAAATTCGTCAAGCCAAGCGAAGCAGACTTGGTTTCAGGCTTAGACGAAATCGAAGAACACGAATACGAGTTTTATAATAAGTTAAAAGAGGAGGGTAAAACTGATGAGCGTAACATATGGCAGGTTATATTTAGCTGGATTTTCTAATTTATACAGATCTATAGTCTAATGAATTAATATTCGATGGAGCAGGTTAGTTGACATAGTCGATAATGTCCCCGAATGAATTGATATAGAACGACGGTACCGTTGATTGGTCCTCTACTTTTTGTAAGTCGTGAAGTTTGGTACCCCCAGTTAAAACAAGCAAAGAACTACCGTTACCCCCACCCAAATTGCCGTCGTTACCGAACTTGATGTCGGTGTAAAGCGTGTCTCCCACCATGATACTTCTATCCTTGCTGAACCCCTGATCTTCTAAAACAGTCTGCAAAAGAACCGAGCTGGGCTTTCCAACGTTAACGCAGTCCCGGTGGGCAGTGTACTCCATATAACTGACCACACTGCCACCCGCAGGAAGGATAAGCCCTTCGGGGCCCGGGAAAGTCCTATCGATGTTGGTACCAACAAATGGAAGAGACTTGTTATCGTGCAACAAGTACTGGAGTGTAGTAGCTATTCTCATGTAGTTGAACTTTCTTGTTGAGCCTACCACCACTGCTTTAACCTCTGGATCAACTTTCACCAATTCATGAGTATGGTGGAACTCATCGTCTAACCTAGGGTCTGAACCACCAACAGGAACGTACCCCTGTTCCCTTAACTCCTCTTCGATTCCATGATCGCCTAGAACCCACACTTTAGATCCCACGGGAATATTCAAATGGTGTTTCAAATGAAGAGCAGCAGCATAGCAAGTTGGGTATATAATATCCTTGCCGATATTGGCAAACCCTAGCTTCCTGAACTTGTGGATGTACTCGTCTCTGGATTTAGACGAGTTGTTGGTGATAAAACTCACCTTCTTATTTTTGGATAGAAGATAGTTGACTGTTTGTAAAACTCCAGGAATTAGGGCATCGTCAAGCCAAATTACCCCGTCACAGTCAAAAAGAAAGTTGTCATAGTTGTCTAGAAGCTGCAGCACGTGGTCCTTGGATTCGATTTTCACCGGTGTCATAGATATAGCCAGTATTAGAAGAGTAAGAAAGTGTTATGCGTTAAAAATGAAATTCGTAGCTGTCGCATTTTATATACTGATGTTACCCCAGTTTTCATGGGGAAACAATTCGTCCTCTAAGGCCTGCAAAGCGGTGTCAGGGATCGACGTTTCCGGATTCATTATGGACAGGAAGTACTCTGAAGGCAGGAGGTCGACTTTGAAGTCCATCTGGATATTGGAAAACAAATTAATAGTAGCTGAAGATAGTTCTAATAAACTGTTATCATTTTCCAGTACCGTACCTGTGAGGGGGCTCATTAGCGTCTTGACCGTTTCCAATAGCTTGGGAGCCAACAAGTTGTGTTCCTGAAGCTGGCCAAGAGCCGTCTGGGCGAGGTCAATTGACTGCATGAGGTCTCTGGTATCGACTTTTGTGCTACTTGATGTCTTAATTGACCGGATCCATAAGAGAACTGGGATCAAAGTAGCCTGGAAAAGGAAGTAGGTACAGTACCACGAGGAGTGGGTATCGAGGACCTCATTCATGACAAAGGAATAGACCGACCGGATGATATAACAAGATGCATCATAGCATATCTGCACAGCCTTTTCAAGATCTTTTGCTTCGCCGTCGTTTAGATCTCTTGAAGGAATTTCCCAGATAAACGACCGGAACATCAATAGTTGTATGTTTTTGTACCTCCATATCACTTTGCGTCTGCTGATGGGGAACCATTTAGGGGTCTTCAACTCGCCGTTTAGTGTGAGCTCGTACCATTCTGTGGGACACACTGCTTGTAGATTAGCAGCAGCTTTTTCATCGTCTTCAACAAAGTACAAAGGCACATCGTTACAGAACCCAACAATAAGCTCGTTTATTTCCAAATAACCCTTGAGGTTATTGACAAACCCATCAGAGCTTGGTGTGGCTCGAGACAGGGTGACTTGGTTCAATACCACATAAGCTATTTTTGCAAGTTTGGCTTCCTGGATCAAACTGTCGTGGATGGTAGGGTATGGCTTTATGTAGTCCTCCAAGCTGCCTTGTGCCCCTATCAAGTCCACATCATCGACATTCGAAGGGAGTCTGATGTCTATAGACTCTAGTCTCAATGTATGAGCAGGCCTGCCGAAGGTGATGCTGTGTCCTATATCGAAATAAAACAAGCACCACCAGAGTCTGCGTCGGCGCTCAAGATTCTCCACCAATGTGGCATCGGTAGGCTTGCTGGGGTCCACTCGAATATCTTTGTGCAAGCCAAAAGTGATTGCCATACGGATGGCTATGCCGTGGTAGTTCCATGCGGTATTGGGCTTATTTCTCTTTTGAACATAGTTACCAAGTAGTACTAATGTCTCCAAGAGCTGATAGTTGCAGGACTCCATGATATTAACCTTTTGGATCCAGAACTTGACTCTTTTGTAGTAAAGCAAGTCGATAACAGACCGTTCGCCTAGTTTCATCAAACACCCCACTGCAAGAATGGCATTTAGCAATATCTGGAAAATTTTGTCCTTAAAACTCATTTTGCTGCTTTCAATGGGCTTGCCGTACGTCTGGGCATAAGCAGCCCGTATCAGGTGCTCGTTCAAGAATGGGAAACAAGTGTGGTAGGTTTCGAAGTAGGAGTTGAAAAAATCGTCTCGATGTCGCCTATTATCCAATATTAATTCCACTTTATCACTCTGGAGAAGCTTTTCATTATTCGGATTGGCAAAAGCCGATATGTATGGAAGTGAAGACGAAGGGGGCTCATTACCGTCAGCCTTATAGTTGGTCAAGAACTTCAATATGCCATGGCTTGAAGTAACGCCATAGTAAGAATGAGAATCTCCCGATTGTCCCACTGTCAACGCCCCCATTCCGTCGACCAACGCCTTCTTTTTTGGATTGGGTCGTGGACTGGTTTCTTCTCCGGATGTCGGGTCACCTTCCGACCAGTCCAAGGCCTCCACATCATCATAGGGCACCATGTCTTCGCACTTGACCACTTCATAGGGATTAGGACTTATATCTGAAAGTATGCGGCGAGACGCGAGGTGACTGGGCGATAAAGAGCCATTGGGCGGCTTACATGGATCAGTAGACCTTTTCAATTGAGTTTTATCTTCAGGAGAGACTTTGGAAAGCGGATTTTTCCCATTATTAACTAATGCTTCTAGTTCCTGAATGCGCTGGTGAAGTTGCTGCACGTACTGTCGTGTTAAAGGAACTCTTTTTGGACGAGGCGTGTACACACATCTCTTGCCCAATCTTAAGCACAGCGAACAAGGTTTCTCCTTGGAGCACCGTAGCTTCCTGTTCCTGCAAAAATCACAATTATTAAGCTGGGGCATTGACACAAGAGATTATTTTTGTGGGGAAGAGATCGAGAAACTAAGTTTATCTTTACCCAATTGGTAAGTACACGAGCATATTTTTATTCACTACGCTAGCCTACTATACTTCCACAGTTTCCATGTGTTCTACAGAGTCCTTTTCCCCCACGGGAGCTATTCCTCTTTCGGCATTATAAGGAATCTCATACTTGTCTGTTTTCCATGCAGGAACGCCGCTTTGGAAGATCATGTCGATTTCTTCCAAGGTCCTACGCCGGGTTTCGGGATATTGCAAGTAACAATGGATAGACATGGCTCCACAGAACGTACCAAACAAGAAAAACGTCTTCCAGGAGATATTCCTAAAGGCTGGGGGTGTAAACATGGCAATGGCAAAGTTTATGGCCCAGTCACTGGCCACAGCAACCGACCCGGCTTTTGATCTGGTACGATTGGGCAATACCTCTGCAAAATAAGCCCACGAAGTGACGGCCCAGGTGGAAGCAAAACACGAAACAAAAAGGTACGAAAAGGCACAGATGGTCTTTCCTACGTCCTTGTGGTTTGGAGGGATTTTGATCACCACAGTGTCATTAGGTCCCACATTGGGTATAGGCTCAGAATATTTGGCAAAAAGACTTCCATTGATAAAAAGGCATACCATCATCGATACTCCACCAAATGTCATGAGCCGTCTTCTTCCAATCCATTCAGGCAAAGGCAAAGAAAGCACGGTGACCCCGAAGAAAATAACGTACTGGATACTGGAACTGACCAACACAGTATTCCCTTCGTATCCTATCATTTCGAAAATGTACACTATGTAGTACATCATGACGTTCAACCCCGACAACTGGTTCCACATTTGCGCAGAAATGGCGACAACACTACTTCTCCAATTCTCTTTGGCGAATATGGTCATGTAGCTCATATGCCGAGACGTTTTGTGTAACATCACCGACTCTTGGATTTCTGCTAGTTCGATATGCACTTGGTGTTCCGGTTCCTTTTTATTAACCTTACGAATAATATCCTCTGCCTTTTGCCATTGGTCGTGGTTTGCCAACCATCTGGGAGATTCAGGTAGGAAGGGAATCGTGAAGAAAAGACACAACCCTGGGAGCATCTGGAGGGCCCAGGCTGCCCTAAACGAGTTCGTGCCTTCAATAAAGGTACAGCCGTACCCAATGTAGAACATTACCAAGATACCAAATGTGATCGCAAGTTGGTATAAACCTCCTAACATTCCTCTAAGTTTAGCCCTAGAAATCTCGGATATGTACGTGGGTGTCACTACTGACCCAATTCCTATAGCGGTACCCGATATAACTCTTCCCACAGCCAACTGAGCAACGTTTCTGCAAGTAGACTGAACAATAGCACCAAGGACCCATAAAATGGAACACAACACCAAACAAATTCTTCTACCAAGGGGCTCAGATATGAAATTAGAGCAGATAGAACCAATGAAGCAGCCAGCAGAGACACATCCTGTAATTGCACCTTGTTGTGTCGAATTAGGGTAATTGAAGAACTCTCGGTAGGGAGCGTGCGAGATGAAAGCAGACATCGATGACACGTCAAAGCCAAACATAGTGCCTGATAATGTTGCCACAAAGGCAATGAAGATCTCGTTATGTGATTTGGGAAACGAGTCAAGAACTTTTCCAATTCTTTCTGCCAAAATCATTGCTAAGATTGTTTGAGCACATTCTTTTGCAACCGTTTTGCAGGCATTTTATAGTGAGGAATGTTTTTCCCCACATTTTTCAATAATGCAGCCGGCCCAAAAAAGTACAATGGGATATGATTATCTGTGGGGAATAATGCTAAGTGGAATGGAACACCATCTGCCGCTTTTGTGGAGAGTACTAGTAAGCCATTACCAAGGGTTTCTCCTCTTTTAAGGTACACAATTATAGATTAAATATCTGGAGAAAACTATCATACACTAACTACTCATCCCGGGCTTCCAAGTGGTCTACAGAGTCCTTTTCCCCTATAGTATCCATGTTATTTTCAGCTGCAAAGGGGATTTGGTAACTGGTCGTTTTCCATGCAGGAACGCCGTTTTGAAAGACCATATCGATCTCTTCCAAAGTTCTACCTCGAGTCTCTGGGTAGTGTAAGTAACAGTGTATAGACATGGCACCACAAAATGACCCAAATACAAAATAAGTTCGCCAGGAGATGTTTCTGAATGCCGGAGGCGTGAACATGGCAATGGCAAAGATGAAAGCCCAGTCGCCTGCTACGGCCACCGAACCGGCTTTGGACCTGGTCCGATTAGGTAATACCTCTGCAAAATAAGCCCAAGAAGCAATTGCCCAAGTGGATGCAAAACAGGCAACGAAAAGGTAAGAGAACGCACATATGGTCCGCCCTACACTTTTGTGTTCTGGAGGAATTTTGATCACCACCGTGTCATTGGGTCACACATTGGGTATAGGGTCTGAGTACTTAGCAAAAAGACTGCCGTTGATAAAAAGACACACCGCACGACTTGGACAAATCCGTCTTATGTGAGGGTTGTGATTGTTTGTTTGTATTGGTGCGGATTAATGGACTCGCACTTAAGAAAAATAGATGGACAACATATTTTATGAATACTTGTAACACATGGAATTGATTTTGATAATATATTTAACATCTAATAAAATAAACAAACAATACATTTTAGATGGAATTAATGAATTCGAAGATATTGAGGAAAACACAGTTGAATTTAGATATATTGAATCAGAAGATGATATCAAAAAAGAATTAATAGAATTAAATGATAAAAAATATTATTCTTTTTATGTTGTAATAAATGAAGAATATAGAATAAAAATTAAAAATAAAACTTCAGATTTTAATAATGCTTATGAATATCAAGAAAGTTTGGAAATTTTATCATATAACATTGGGAGTATGGAACATGGAATTTATCATAGAGGACACATCAACGGAGAAGACGGTAAAAACACCATAAATGTTTACATACCTGAGAACTATAAACTTGAATATGATAGAAGAGTTGATGATTTAATTGATATAATAAAAATAAAAAATAAAGATGAAATGTTCTTAGAAGAATTGAATTACAACCACATGCTTTTTGATTATATTTACATAGATGATGAAACCACCGAACTATATGATATTAGTAAAAGTAGATATTCATATAAAACTTATGATAAAGAAAGAAGTTTATACGATATCATAATAAATGATACTGATTTGTAATATGAATTCAGGTATAGAATTATATATAGATGATGCAAAAACAATAAATATAAATGAACACGAAATTGAAAAAGGTCTAATATGTAGGGGTTTTTTATAGATATGAAGGGTTTTATATAGTACTAAAAAGTGATATAAAGATAAAAATTAAAAGAGTTTAGGCTTTATAATTATGAATTCTACAGAAGAATAAGAATCATTCATAGAGAAAGTAAATACATATATGTAAAGAGGCTCGGAGAAATATGCAAAGTTAATCTTGGATTACATGAAGCAAATCCCGAATATGAACCAAGCCTTGTTGTCTGGTGACTTCAACCAAAGACTTCCTACGACCGAGAGGCTCAGACACAAATCCAGAGCGCAAAGACCCAAGAACGCAACGGGCAGAAACTGCAGCCGTAATTGTACCCTGTTCTGTTGAAGAAGGATAGTTGATGAACTCCCAGTACGCATCGTGAGATTTGAAAGCAGAGATGGACGAGACGTCGAAGACGAACATGGTGCCTAATAATGTGGCCGCGGTGGCTATGAATATCTCGTTATGTGACTTGGGGAACGAATCAAGAACCTTGTTGATACCTTGTGCTGCTGACATTGCGATTGAGGGGCTTTTTTTTGCAGCCAAAAAGCCAACTTTTATAGCAAAGCAACAGTTAACAACCAATCCCAAGTGTAAGTACAAGTGGAAATATAACCGGAAGTATAGAGATGTGGGGGAATCGGGAGTGACACTGCTAGGTGGAAATAAGAGTACCGTCTTTACTGGGAAAGATAGGGGCACGGCTTTACCACTGATTTACAAGTACGGCTACAAAGACACCGTATTTATAGTGCGTATGACAGACAAGGCTCTCTATCTTGATATCCTTGTCTTAGTAATGTTTTGCAGTTTAATTGAAAGAAAAAGTGTATATTATGGTACAGAGTATCCACCATCGACTATCAAATCAGCTCCTGTTGTAAAGGTAGATGCATCTGATGCAAAGTATAAGAAAGCACCCACCAACTCTCTGGGTAAACCTTCTCTTCCCATAGGAATCAAGGACCACCATTTCTCTTTTAAGCTGGTGGGAAGGTGCTTGGCGATATCAGTAGCAATGTACCCAGGGGATATAGCGTTTACTCTAGCAAATCCAACCCATTCAACGGCCAAAGATTTGGCTATTTGAATAACCGCAGCTTTGGACGCATTATATGCGGCTTGATCTAATGGAACCGTAACAATATGCCCTGCTTGAGATGCAGTGATGATAAAGGAGCCTTTGCCATTTTGCTTGAAGATCTTTCCTACTACTTTAGCAGCATAGTAAACACCATCTAAGTTAATACTGATGATCTTACGGTAATCTTCGAGACTGGCATCAATTATAGGAATAGCCTTGGACCCAATTCCTGCATTGGCCACAAAGACGTCAATTGTGCCGAAATCCTTTTCAATTTCCAAGATAGTCTTCTCGACTTGGTCATAGTCGTCAACTTGGGCTTTGTATGCTTTTGCTCTCACATTATACTTTTTAGCTAAATTTTCAGCAATATCATCAGCTGGGGTACTATTATACCAAATAGCGATATCGGCACCAGCTTGGGCATAAGCTTCAGCTACAGCCAACCCAATTCCTTGAGATGAGCCTGTTATGCTAGCGACTTTCCCTTTCAATGAGAACAAATCAAGGACGTTCTCTGGAAGGGTAGGGTTGGGTCTGGGAAGAGACCCGATTTCTTCTCTTATGATACTTTTTTGGGAAGACATGAAGATGGGGTTTGAAAGAATGGAAAAAAAAAGAGGAACTAGTCTCTTCATAATGCTCTTATAGAGAGAGTTCTTCCCCACTCCCCACCACACAAGGGAGGTTATGCCTTTACTAATAAACGCGGAATAGCAAATGCCGTTCAATGGCTGCGAAAAGCGGCACCGCCGATCCTGACCGAGTCCCATAATTTCTGTGGGGATTATATTTATCCTATTATCTACAAGATTGTGGTATTATTTACAGATATCATGACCAACGGGGACTTTGAGTCGTTCATTAGACCTGCCGATGAGGTCATTCTGCTCCCAACGGTTGCGGGGGCCTTGCCTAAGAACATCATGGAGAGGTTCTATTTGACAAACAAAGTGTCTGTTATCACAGGAGCTGGAGGCAGTATCGGCTCTGCAATTGCAGAAGGGTACGCCCAGGCCGGCAGCCATATTGCAATAATGGATTTGCACGAGAAGCCAGGGTTCTGCCAGGAACTTGAATCGACTTATGGTGTCAAGGCCAGATTTTATAATGTCGATATCCGTGATCCTGTGTCAGTGGAAAACACAATCCACCAGATCGACGCCGATTTCGGTACCATCGACGTGTTTGTGGCCAATGCAGGCATAGCATGGAATTTTGGCTCGATCTTGAATGAAGACAGCACAGCAGAGGCTTGGAAAAAAGTGTTTGACGTGAATGTCAATGGTACCTTCTATTGTGCCAAAAGTGTAGGTAGTATCTTTAAACGCAACGGGAAGGGCTCGTTGATTATGACGGCTTCGATGTCTGCGCATATAGTCAACGTGCCAAACTACCAGTCGTGCTATAACGCCAGCAAAGCAGCAGTGCTCCATTTAGGTAAATCATTGGCCACTGAGTTTGTGGATTTTGCTAGGGTTAACACTGTTTCCCCAGGTTACACAAACACGCCACTTTCCGACCCTGTGCCCACAGAAGAAAGAGCCAAATGGTGGGCTTTGACCCCCAAGGGCAGAGAGGCAGAACCGCATGAATTAGTAGGGGCATTTATCTATTTGGCTTCCGATGCGTCCAGTTTCACAACCGGCACTGATATTCGAGTTGATGGAGGCTACTGTGTGATCTAAGTAGCTTTTTCAATGAAAACACCACAATGCCACTACAGGCATGACATCTACTCCTTCTTAAGCCATATACGGAGCTCCACGTAGCTCACCATCCTCTTTCTGAACTGCGAATCGTCCTCTTCTACAAACTCATCCACGACTTCAGTAGACCCCGTTAACACCTCTACTTTATACTCGCCGCTCAACTGGTTGGCCAACCCCAACGTTTTTTCTATGGCTCTGCCCATCCCTTTCACCACACAGTAGTTTAGGCTGCGGTAATTCCCTCTTTGGTACTTTCCTTTATTAGAAGTAGCCTTATTGAACTTATCGAGCATTTTGTTGATTCTCTTCAACGCAGAAACAAACGGCGTATTGGACTTCACCAAAAACGTGGTTTCCCGTTCCACCATCAGCGGAATACCCGCATTGGCTCTGTGTTTTATTAAAGTTCCAGCAATTCTGTGGTTTGGCTTCATCTTTACCTCTTACTTTTTTTTAGCACTTTTTTTATGCCCAGATAAAGGGATGCGATAAAGACTTTTAAATTTCATCGAGAATTTAAACTTCCATAACTATTTCTTCTTTCTAAACTTTTCAAAGATGTTGGAATACCTATTGACGGCTTCTCACACCACTCCATTGAGAGAATCGATCTCGGGGATCATGGGATCTACGTCGCTTGCCTGTTGGATCGTGCTATTAATGCCCCAGTTAATAGAGCAATGGAGACTCAAATCTGCTGATGGAATAGCCATTGGATTCATTACCATTTGGTTTTTGGGTGATGTAACCAACTTGATTGGTTCCATTTGGGCGGGGTTGTTGCCCAATGTCATCATGCTTGCAATCTGGTTCTGTATTGCGGACTTTTTAATGATTATCTCCTATGTATACTACACTCATTTGAATGCCAAAAAAGCTAATCAACCAGAAGCCGCTCCTTTGATCCACAGAAGAAGCTCTAGTGCTTTGACTGATATCGCCGTGGAACCTTCTTACCACAGCATCTTTGTGAAATACGTTTTACCTATCTTATTTGTGGTTGGTTGTGGGTTTTTAGGGTTCTTTTTAAGTGGTGACTCTGGTTCCGATGAAGAAGCACCAACCGAGATCAGCTTAGGTCCTCAAATTGTGGGTTACATCTCGGCATTGTTATACTTGGGAGCCAGAATTCCTCAAATTATTCAAAATCACAAACGGAAATCGGTTCATGGGTTAAGTCTCTTATTCTTCTTGTTTTCGACTTTGGGAAACTTAACCTATGCGGGCCAAATTTTATGTTATAGAAGTGACTGGGATTATGTGGTATTAAATATGAGTTGGTTATTGGGATCTTTAGGTACCATTTTTGAAGATAGTTTCATTTTCATGCAATTCTATATCTACAAGGATAATGTTAGTGACGATGAATTTGTCCCTTAGACTAAATATATTACACAAGATTCTTTTTTTTTTAGTTTTATTTATGTAGTTTTTTCAGCTCTTCTTTAACTTGGATCAAAATCTGCCAACTGTTTATCGTCTCTGTTATTGTCATGAAGGTTTAGCTCATCAGCTCCAGACCAATCCACTGAAATTTTTCTGAAATGGGATAAATCTGTATTCTTTAAGAAATCGTTTCTTTCTTTATCCCAGTTCCTATGGACATCTTCAAATGCCTTATCCCAAACCTTATCATAAACGGCCTTAATCTTGGCTTCTTCCTTTTGTCTTACTTCTTCTAATGCCATCCATTCCATATGCTTTAAATCATCGGAAGAAGGTTCATAGATATGCCATATGACGTAATGTGGTAACCCATACACGTTGAACCCCATTCTCTTACTTAGTTTCCCAAATGCTTCAGTTTCTGCGTGTTTTTCAAAGGAGAAAGCTGGGAAATGGGACCCTCTTCTAAACACCTTGGCTTTAGTAAGAATCGAAACCCCACCGATCCCGTCTAATTCCATTTCTACTTCTGGATCACCATAGGGGTCCCTCAAGTAAGCCAAATGTGGTCTCCAGGTCTGATATTCCACATACCCTTCCACAATACAAGCATCTTCATCTAAAGTCTCAGCTAATTGTAAACCACCATCGGATTCTTGCCATGAGTTTAAATCGTAAGGTTGCTGGTTACCTAACCAGTCAGGCAACGGCCTCCACACATTAGGCACTATAACATCTTTATCGTGATGCATCAAGTCTTCCAAAATCGTAGGAGGCACAGTTTCAACATCGGCATCTCTCCAATACACATGGGAATGGTATGGTTTGATAGCAACCGACCATAACCAGTTTCTGGCTCTTGCCATCAACTTTCTTCTAGGTCCTTGGGCAGCGAACCCGTGTCTATCACTAAAAGACTGGCCAATGATTTGACCAAAGTCTTTTTCGAAAATTTCAATTTCACCAAATCTCATGGACAAATCAGGATGACTTTGGATCTCATTCAAATGCTTTTTTAAGTTACCCATGGTGTTATCACTAGAATCACTGACTAAGAACGCCAAGTCAATCAAGTTGTGTGGATAAGTCAAGTTTTTCATATGGCCAAAGAACATGGGTAAGTGTGCAGACGCATCTCTTAAGGGAACACAAAATAAAACACGTTCCTCTCTTTGCCAACCATCGGCGCTTCCTTTGTAATGATCCAAATCAAAATATGCGACAGTGTCCTCTAGACCAACGAAATCAGGCAGATATAACCCGGAATTATCCACAAATATCACCTTTAACAACATTATAAAAGTTATAATTGATCCAGCTATTATAAGCCTTAGCTTATTCGGATTGTCAGATTTCATTTGTTCTTTGTTACAGTATGTAGGCAATAAGCTGGGATATTTTTACCTTGATATTTCAGCTAGAAAAAAGACAAACGATGGACTGTTATAACAGGTATGCAAGGAGACTGTGATATAGCACAGGGAATGATTTAGTTGTTGACTTTGTTGGTGGATAAAGTTTTAAAGATTTATTCTGCGGAAAAAACATTTTTTTTTCTGTTAAGCGAAGTTATTGTTTCGTTACTAAAAAGGCTATACAGGGAAGATGAGACAAATGATGAAAAGGGGTACCAGGGCGTTTTTTTAAGGAGCAGTACGTGTATATTACAGTGTGATATTGGACTAGAGTTCTTTTGGTGCTGAATAAGGGTTACTTTGACAAGTAGAACAGTCGGGTCGTATCATAGCCATTGTTGTAAGTAAGGTTATGGCCTATAACCCAAGGCGACGTGTAGTGTTCCGTTGTGGAGTATGGATCGTACAGCGAAGCTTACAAGAGGGTTACAGGACCATTAAAACCGTTGAAGTAAGGCATAAGGTAAGCTCTGTGTAAGAAATAAGTAAACTCTGTAAAATACCTCTGTGTATTCTTTATTCTTGTATTCTGTTTAGTCCTTGGTTCAGTGGGGCTATTATAGCTGGATGCCGTAATAGTTGGCTGCAACTGGCTTCTTATTAAAATAATACAACACCTTGTGATGTCCATTATTCAAAGTGTCAAAAACACTAAAAATATATTTTCCAGAAGTGTCCGTCAAAGTCTGGCATACACGTCCTTGGGAGTGAAGCCCAACGGGCAGCTTTTGTCACATATCCGCCGGAAGTCCTTGGTTCCGAGCGAATACAGGTTTACATAAACTGTCATGCTGGACTTTGAAAGACCCTTTACCCTCTCCTGTACCCCACCTTCCCTTGCACAGGATATTTCAAGCCCACCCTCGGCATAGTGAAGATCTGCTGGCTTAACTTTGACATTGATAGTTGTGTTGTTGAAAATTCAGGAAGTGCAAGGTTATGATGATGAGAAACAAGCAACTAAGGAAGCAGCTAAGAGAATACGAGATGACAATTCCCACGTACAGCAGGGCTATGTCTTGAACTTTCAGAGGGACCACGCTTGAATTATTGAGTCCAAAACAATAGTCAAAAGGTTAACTTTGATAGTTAAAAGCTTAAGCAGAACGCAACTGGGAATCTCTGATAGTCATGTCAGTTGCAAACTACTAATTACTTTTGAGTAGATCAGGTACTTGTCATCTGTGTCAAAAGCGGGACGAAGCAGTCTCTTCGTATTTTCAAATACGCTGGGCTACGTGAACGCAACCTTAAAGTATTCATATCAGAGATGCAAGAAGGCTGCAAACAGCGCAACCTACAATTGCTCTATAAGGTCCTAGCTCCACTTGAGCATGCGTTTTCTTAACAGTCTTCGGTGCCATGCTCTTTGATCTTATACTCGTTAATCTCATACTCTTTGATCTCACACTCTTTGTTTCATATACTCCTTGGTCTTCACTCTTAGATCTCCTACTCTACGATCCCAGTACACCTTTTCCCAATTTCCCGCATCTGTACGTCTTAAGGTTCCGTGTCGGTTACTCAATCTGACAGCAGAGTTCGAATCATATGCATCTGAGCCAACAGGCTTTGCACAAGGACAGTGCTTTCACATTTGCCTTTCACATTTGCCTGTGAAGCCCTCGGCTCCTTCATTCTGATACTGTGGCACGTACTACTAACATCTCTCTGCCCCTCTACTAGTTCCTCCTAGTTCCTCCTAGTTCCTTCGTTCCTGACACCATAACCCTTACGGAATCGGCTGGCTTTTTTGCGTGTTTGGGCCGACTCAGTGCCCTGCCCCATTTATCATTACCCCCTCAGCATGTACGATCACAGCTTATTGTCTACACGTCGTTTAGACTGTACAAAACATCGTAAGACCGACACGTTTCTAACCCCGGCTCTACTACAAGAAAAAAATACCATTTCCAGTAATAGCTGTAAGACAAAAAATAAAGCTTAACTCCAGCTATATCTGTATGCAAACAGGGTAATTTCAATCCAATTGCATTCAATTAGGCATTGGCCTGCCCCGTTTACTGGTTATACAGCCAATCACCCCCTTTTGTGTTTTGTGTAATCTCTTGCAATAATAGAGCTTTGTGCCCTTTCCCAATTATTTTGTTGGCTATTACTTTTTTAGTACCTTTTAGTGTTCACTTGCGGCAGGCTATAACTAGTGCCAGACCCAGAGTTACCGTAACACACCATAACATCAATATGGTCTGTTCGCCTCCCCGCTATCAACGGCACCTATCGGCCACAATAACTCCCTGCCCATCCAACCTAAATACTCTTATCAATCTAACCTTAAACAGCCAACTCAAAAAACAAGGAGTGTCAATCCCCTTTCCTTGGCCTTTCATATATTGTAACTACTAGCAAAAAGAGGCTATATCATACAATTATGTGTCCAAATTCTAGCCGTTATACCACGGCATATCCACAATGGCCATCTATGCCAAACCTGCAGGTTTACGGGGTAGTTGGATTGTGTTTGTACCTTTCCAAAATAGGTTATTTGTCTAAGACATCCACGGTTCTAGATCTGCAGCAGCAGCAGCCGGGTATGGCTAACTTTAAACATGCTATAAAAAACGTACGTTTAAACTATGGCCCCCCTTTTTTAACTGTAAAAGGGGCCTATATACCCGCCAAAGATACTTTAAACATAGGCAAATCATGCATTGGGTTGGCACAATAGTCTATCTTTTACCACCACGGGTATTATTGATGTACAATTTTACGAGATTATTTTAGTTACCTACACACTTTAGTCCCCTATACAGGACGGACCACCTTATTATTTTTAAAAACCGCATGGTTATGGCGTTTTGAATTTTGACGGCAAACAATAAGATCTGGTGTTCACAGAAAGGCACATCTGATAGAGCCAAATATGGCAGTGTACTATTAGTTTTACTATCAAGTACTTTTGCTATGCTCATCTCAGATTACAAAGTAAACTGCTCGATGTAACGTCAAACAGCACAAAGTAACATCAGAAAGTAACACCATAAGGTCACTAAGTCAAGCGAACAACGGCATTGGTGTAAAAAATCGCTCAAGTCACTTATGCGTTTGGTTCTGTAGTAAAACATCCCATAAGCAGCAAGATTTTCTATAATAACAAAAAAAAAAATAAAGTAAGGTGATTATTATGGTGAAGGTTATGAGTGTTGACACTATGGGTTTTCTTTTTCACCCTACTGCTAAATAATAATAATAGGGATTTACACAAGGTTTTATCGCCGCTGCCTACCGACTTAAAACAACTTAGGGGTGTCTAATTCAAGTATATAAGGAACCGGATTCCTTCTTCCCTGAGTTGAAAAAATATTTCAAACCAGTTTCAAATAATATTTCTTCTATCATGTACGCTAACAATTTCGACCAACCATTGAGTCCTATGTCCGACTCAGAAGACTGGATTAAGTTTATTGATCCTGAAGCTCAATTAGAAAAACAATCTCAATGTGTCCAGGGCCAGGACCAATGGGACTTATTGAATGACGGGTTTTCCACTTACGTTTCTGCTTCTTCACCACAAGACTCAGACCCTTACCACATTGACTTGAACTTGGTCAACGATAAATTGAACGATTTGTCTAGCAGCTCGTCTACGTCGCCAATTATGGATGGTGCTTATAACCCAGAGGGGTTCAATATGGGGTTTGAGTCCAATTTCCAGCTGATGGATTATTCTACTAGGATGTCTTCAGTAAGCTCAGCTGATTCAAAACAGAATACTCGGCCCAAAACCAAAAAGGCTCCTAAAAGAAGAGCTCCAAGGAAGAAGTTGACTGAAACCCAGAAAGCTGCTCATAATGTCATTGAAAAGAAGTACAGAATTAACATCAACACCAAGATTGAAAACTTGCAAAGGCTAATTCCTTCAATTACCACCGATGAAGCTGGATTTAAAACGGCTTCGGCTTCTTCCTCTAACACCGGCGAAAGGTCCAAGAAGTTGAACAAGTCTTTAATCTTAGACAAAGCCATTGAGTATATTGACTTTTTGCAAAGAAACCAAATGAAAATAGTGTTGGAGAATGCCGAATTGAAAGCCCAATTGAATAATCAAGGTTTTGTGTGACGATTTTATGATATATGATAAACCTGTGCAACGAATTTATGTGAGACGCCTTTAGACTAGATTTAGTTCTTTAATAATATTACTACTATGATTGTTTATCCTGGCACTCTTGCCGTTCTTGGTCCTCGGTCTGCCATGATTGTTTGCCGTGATTTTTTGCCATGATTTTCACTCCTCTGAACTCTGCTGGGCACGCCTAGTCTGACCTCCTTAATACTAGACTACTATGGAACAGGGGCCTGGCCACTAGCCGTTCACATACCGGTAATAGTTTTTCATCGCCTTTCATTCTCCGACACCAATACCATGCCACATTTATGCATATTAATCCGACACAGATCTTGTTGCATTGAGTTTTTCCGATGGCACCACCAGTATTCTATGCATGTCTAACATTCGATTATAGCCATTGAACGGCCTTTTAGACAATTCACCGAATAATATTCTCTTAGCTGAAAAATCACTCCACTAGTAAAATTTTCACTCCTGAACCCTGCATAGAGCCATTTTTTACTATTTTCTGCCGACAGTTCTCGTAAACCTGCCAATAGTTTGCCTTTCCTGCGACACATGGCGCTATTAACCTAGATCTGTAATTTACGGGAACTTTTCCGGTTCTCTTGGCGTATGAATACCACTTATGGGCTAGAGCAGACTGCAAAACAGCCACCAAAACAAGCGTCTATGCATAACACCGTGGCTTTAGAGGACCTAGAACGCTCTGAGTCCCTATTTCGAGCCATACTTGTTTTCCCACGGCGTCTTTTACCGGCTATGCATTACCACATGTAAGCTGCAAAATATCAAATGCCTAGACCACGGCTTTATACAGAAAGCAGATTTCCATGTTCAGAGATATGGACGTGCAGAGCCGTAGCATAACATTTTTCTTTATAGCTACTCGTCAACAACATTGACTGGTTCAGAGCCGAGGACTCCACAGTACTCAGTGTTTTCCATGCTATGTTGCTGCTGCCACAAAGCTCTATTTGATAGGGCCCTTTAGCCCTTCAGCACCTTGTCTCCAATAGACTTTGTGTTCAATAGGCTTTGGGTCTTGTGCTTCCCAGCTTTTGGCCTTTGTCTTTCTTAGCCGTTTTCTTTAGTCTTTAGCGTTTGTGTTTCTTAGCCTTAAGCCTTCATACACCTTTATTTTTGTATCGCGGCAGAAAATCATCAACAACGCCAACCATGTCTACAATATCTCAATTGAATGCCGACTTGTCTGCATTGTTGAATGAAAGTAAACGAAGAAACTCAGATATAAGGCAAGGGTGTGAAGCGGCCTTGGAAAGTATATCCAAACAATCTTCTATAGACAATTTACCAGACACTACTAAATCCAAGATTCTTCTGCCGGCACTTATAAGTTGTAACACAAACAATCCACGATTTGTCAATTTGAGTATCCCAATTATCCACAAATTGATCATATCCAATGGAGTCAACATCATAGATCTCTCTGCGTTACTTAAGGCGCTTTTAGAGGCTAGTCATTTGGCAATTGATATCCAACTTAAAATTCTCCAGTGTTTGCCGTCTTTGATGCAGATCTACAACAATCACATCACAGGGGACTTGCTTTTGAACTTATTGGTGATATGCAGCAGCTTGACGTCCAACAACAAGTCCACTGTGGTGATCAACACGGCGTCTGCCACCTTGCAGCAAATTTTCAACTACATATACGAGAGAATGCCTGAGAAGTTGGATAGCACTCTCGAAGATGGTATTGTGGTCAAAATCGAGGATTCTGAGGTCAAATTGGATCCTTTGTCTTACGAAGGGTATGCAGTTTTCTCAGACTTGTGCAAGATGATCGACAATGATACGGTGGCCTATTTGAAGAACGTGTCTATTAAGTTACCTGCTATACTAGAGATCATTGAAAGTGTCCTTCATAATGCCAATTTATTTAGCAACCACGTTGAATTGAACCACCTTATTCGGGTCAAGCTTATTCCTTTGGTATTGAGGATTGTTAATGCCGATGAAGAGTTCCCGTTGGTCATTAGATCGTTAAGAATCTTGTTGCTTTTGTTGTCTACACAGTTAAACCATTTGGTCATAGAAGGTGAGATCATCTTAAGTATCTTAAACCATTTGCTTTTGGACAACCCCAACTACACGTCAATGGTTTTGGAGGTGTTCAAATCGTTGAATTTCCATACAGTCAAACTGATCTACGAATTATACGATCTGAACCCAAAGAAAAAGAACGTTACGTACGAGTTGTTTTCTATTCTTTCGACTTACTTGCAATACAATGAAAGCATAAGAAGGGAAACACTTCAGGTGCCCACCGGCCAACAGGTCTACTTATCATCCAAGTACTCCACTATCAAAATCAACGTCCTTGATCTTCTAGACAAGCAAGAGCTTCCAGTGCTACCTGAAACATACCCCATCCACTTGATTTTGCATATATTAACAAGCTTCACCGATGGTATAGCGAAGTTTGTGTACCTGTTATCAAACGAGAACTTGGAAAATGAGTTGGAGTTTGTGAACAACTTGATCAAGTTGGTGTACCCTCAAGTGTATCTGATATTCAAGTGCTTCCTTTACTCGTTGATGGACACAGATAATTTCCATTCCTTGATTCGGTCGCTTCAGAAGTTCACTCATACTACTGGGTTATTGGGCTTGAACGATTTACGGGATGGACTTTTGGAATTGTTGGCCACGGTTGTCATTACTGATGCCTTTAACTCGAGACACGTCACTTGTTTGAGGGCTTTGATCAACTTAGCGATTTCTTTGGGGTCCACGTTAACAGAATCATGGAGGATCATTTGGACGGCCTTGCAGTGGTCAGACTTCCTCATAAATGGACCTAACGAGTTCAGTAACTATAAACTCGAGTTCTATCCTTCTTTGTCCACAGGAGAGGTTACCAATATCACAAACTCCATGAAAAAGTTCTATGACAGCATAGAAGAATACCCTGCTGAAAGTTACAACAATTTGGTGGAATCATTGATCAAGATGTACCAGTTACAGGACAAACAAGAACAAGAAGAAAGCAAGGAGGATTCTGACACAGAAAAGCTTAGATTGTGCCCATACAACAAAATATACTTCATTAAGAAATTATTTGAGGTAAGCAAACGCAACGGTGTTAAGTTTCCTGATACATTCAAAAAAGTGTCACAATTTTACATCACCACTGGTGTTAAAAATCATAACCTTAATTTCAGGAAATATGTCATTGGCCAGTACAATGCCATCATCAAAAGTTTGGCATTGAGTAACTTGAATGAGGATCAACAATCGTCTAATGCAACTGACGAGTTATGTCTTGAAGGCTTGAACGATTTGGTGACGGAGCTCAATCTTAACGATACTACAGAGTTGCTTATTTTGAACAATCAGTTCGAAATTCACCAAATCATACTTGATACTCTCACAGAGCTTCTTGAGAATTATAAGAGCACCAACGATCAATCATGGTTCATCATATTTCAAATAATCAACAATCCTTTCAAGTATCAAAATTCTGATAAGATCACCTCGCTTTTGAACAGTTCGTTCAACTGTTTGAAGATTATTTTGAATGAGTTCATTGTCAATTTACCACCCAATATCTATAAGGTGTTAATTGACACGTTATTCAATTTCTGTGTGCAAACCACAGACTTGAACATTCTGTTCAGCTCCATCAGTTACTTTTGGTTGATCGGTGATTCAATCAAAAAGCTACAGGAACAAGATGCAAAGCTGAGCTCTTCAACAGAAATCAAGAATGAAGAAGAGTTGATAAAGTCTATAGAGGATAATGTTGATTTTAAGGGTTTGGATATTTATCTTCTTTTGAACTTGATCAAGTTAGCAGGGGATTCAAGGGACCAAGTGAGAAATGGTGCTATACAGACGTTTTTTGAAATCATAGATATACATGGACAGGCCTTTGACGGCACTGACTGGCGTTTGACTTACGACATAATCTTGAAAAAGATATTTGAAATCAACAGTCATGAAGAAACAGTGAAGTTGAAGTTTGATGGGTTCATTAACCTTTTTAGCAAATTCAACAACCACTTTGAAATCAAAGTTTGGGAGTCATTTTTTGATTATATGCAGCAGTTGATTGCTTTGAACCAGTTGAAAATCAACATCATATTGTTGGAAAAGTTCAATGATTTGCTTCTTCTTCCGGTTAACAAAGAAGTGGTAGATCTCCTTTTCAAGTTCTGGATTGAGTTTCCTATTGAATACAATTTCGTGGATCCTGAATTATTTATTGATACTTTGGTGACATTGAACAAATCGTTTCCTTCACTTTACAGGAAATTGGATACAATCAGCGAATCGGACCTTAATAGAATTTTCAACTTGCTCACCAAATGCTTGATGTACCCTATTATATCAAGGCTCGACGACAAGACTCCTACTCCACTTCAACAGACAGTGTTTGACAATATTAGTAACATCGACTTGAAGAACAACGATCCACTCAATTGTATTTTGATCAGAGAATTAAGTAATACGTTGATCTTCCAGTATAAAGTCAGAGAGAAAATCGAGAACAAGTTGACGAATCTCAAGATGAAATTCAAGTTGCCTACTTTCATCTCAGTCTCCAACTTGTCGTTTGACTTGCTTGAAAAAGTTTTTAGTAGAATTGAGCTGTTTGACAGCTTAATTGATACCAACACTATTATTCGGCTCATGAGGTCGTTATTGAATGTTATCGAGAACAAGAGTGTGGGCGTGGATGCCTCTCAGCCATTATGGGAAAAATGTAATGTGTTTTTCACCACATTGGTAGAGAATCTAGTCCAACATCAGTTCAGCACCGAGATTTGGACTTTGATTCTTGATGCCGTCAAAATGTACTACAAATACCCAGATTACGAAGCCAAAAATGTGGAACAATTCCAACGCATAGCTAGTCTTATCCTACCACACATGAAGGACCCGCAAATCATCGAAGCTTTCTTGTCTGAGATGTACCAGAACTCGTATTTGTACGAGAAGAATGAAATTGAACTCGAGCTTATGTCGGACGATATAAACTTGACTATCACCAGCTTGATCAACTACCCATTCGAAGAGCTGTTCGGGTCCACAGCTCCAATAAAGTTCTACAAAGTAAACCAAATGAAACTTATTTGTTTGGAGAGGTTAATTGGATTCACAGTACAAGATAATACTTTCCAACAATCAGCAGTTAAGTTCTTTATGCTCAGGTTATCTTTCACTTTGCGGAGATTAATTGAACAGGCATTGTTGTCTTATAAGCTTCCAGTGCTGGCAATTCAAATCAACGAATTGAAGATGCTATTATCAGGGTTGTTGAACTATCTTAAGTTGAATGAAGACCCCAAGGTGGATATGGGTATTATCAAGTTGTTAGTAAAAGTTGTGGGATTGAATAGCGAGGCGAATAGCATCATTGAGGCTATTTTATTACAGCTTAATAAGTTGTAGTTTGGTGGTAGTTTTCTGAGTTTATAGTCAAATAAAGACACTGCATTTAGAGAAGCGTCATCTACTTTATAAATACTCTTTATAAGTTGTTGAGTTCAGCTTGGGAGAGTCAAGAAAAAATGGTTGGTTCCCAACCAATAAGAAGCCTGTGGCTTAGTGGTCTGAAGTTCGCACTTCAGCTTGAGGGGCGTGTGGTCTAGTGGTATGATTCCTGCTTTGGGTGAAGCAGCGCGGTGGTAAACTACCGCGAGCCACAAACAAGCATGCAGGAGGCCCTGGGTTCAATTCCCAGCTCGCCCCAAATAAGCCATACGGTCTTTTTTTTGCAGCCCATATGGTTGCAACTTCAAGACAAACAATTTTTTTTCAATAGAATCGAAAAAGATAATTCAAAGACGTTACGAAATAAATATGTACATTGATTATAGAATTACTTGGCCAATTCGCTCTTGACCCAGCCTTCTAAACCACCTTTAACGATGATATCTTGCAAGTTCGTACCCAATTCACCCACTTTTTGACTCAAGATGATGTTACTATCGGAGTCAGAAACATACACCATGGCTTTGGTAACGTCCCATTTCAAGTACCAACCGGTTCTAATTGTTAATTCGTTGGATTCTTTATACTTTTCTCTCAACATGTTAATTAAGTCAGGGATTTCCAACGTCAATAAAGCATTGTTAATGGAGTTTCTGGAGAAAATGTTACCGAACGAACCAGCAACAATTAATCTCATACCTTTTGCCAAAATCGCAGTGGCAGCTTGTTCTCTAGAGGAACCAGTACCGAAATTGTATCCACTGACGATGATATCACCAGCATGCACTTTATCTTTGAATTCAGCATCGTAGTTTTCCATACAAACCTCGGCCATCTTGGATTTAGGGATATCGTCTTGGTATGTATACTTACCAGGATAAATACCATCGGTGTTGATATTATCAGCATCACACAAGATCAATTCACCAAGAATTTCAGTTGGGAATCCTTCCAAGATGTCAACGGCACCAGAAGCAACTTCTTCGGCTTCGGCAGCTGGTGCTTTTGGAATGGTCAATTGTTTAGTGATTTCAGGGTTTGGGTTAACCGGTTGACCATCTAATTCTTCAGGACCACCGATTTTACCTAAAACAGCAGAAGCAGCCACGATTTCTGGAGAACTCAAGTAAGCCAAAGCATCTTTGGATCCCATTCTACCTTTGAAGTTTCTGTTGGTAGCAGAGATACCAACTTCGCCAGCTTCCAATAATCCCACACCTAAACCAATACATGGACCACAACCAGCAGGCAAAGGAGTAGCACCGGCATCGATGATATCTTGCCAAGCACCACAGGCTTCAGCTTCCTTTTGCACATTAGAAGAGGCAGCAGCCACGTAGAATTCAACGCCAGGTGCAACTTTTCTACCCTTTAAGATATCGGCAGCAGCTTTGATATCGCTCAATCTGGAGTTAGTACACGACACCAAGTATGCTTTGTTGATTTTGATGTTCTGGTTGGATAAGTCGTATAAGGAGTTGGAGATCTTGACGGAGTTAGGTCCGGAAATGTAAGGACTTAAAGTGCTCAAGTCTACCACCAAGTGTTTAGCGTAAACCGCATCAGAATCAGATTGCACAGGATTTTGCACCAATTCGTTTATAGTAGATTCATTGACTCTAGGATGTGGTTGAGGCAACTTAGTTATTCTGTCCTTGTAAAATTCAATCAATTTGTCGTCAATAGGGAACAATCCAGACAATGCCCCCCATTCAGTGGTCATATTGGCAATAGTCAATCTGTAATCTACAGGTAAATCTTTAACACCTTCACCCACAAACTCAATGGCGTGGTTCAACACTTCATCGTGGTTGAAAATCCCACACAACGTCACAATGATATCTTTACCAGTTACCCCCTTTGGCAACTTGCCCACCAACTCCACCTTGGCCACAGGAGGAATCTGCCACCAAGTCTGACCCGTGGCCCAGATAGAGGCCGCATCAGTTCTGACAATGGGAGTCCCCAAAGACCCAATACCACCATAGGTGTTGGAATGAGAGTCAGAAGCCACCGTCAAGTTCAACGGGAACGCGTAACCCTCTTCGATCATGATCTGGTGCCCAATACCTCTTCCCGCAGGATAGAAATCGATACCTTGTTCTTTGGCGAAATTTTCAATGTTTCTGTACTTCTCCAAATTTTTTTCCGACTTGTTCTGCACGTCGTGGTCCAAGGTACACACAATTTGTCTGTTGTTCTTAACTTTGGAAGCACCTAACCCTTTAAATTTGGTAGCCACGGGCCACGAGTTATCGTGAGACATACAATGAGCTGGCTGGATAGTGACATAGTCTCCACTAAACACTTTTTTTCCAGGAGCCAACCCCACGGCGTACTTCTGCACGATCTTCTCAGTGAGATTCTGGCCCTTGAGGTTCACCACTGTCCGGGAGAAATGTCTTGCAAACGATCTGCCGGCCATATTTGTGTGTTATAAATCAAATTAAAAAGAAAAAAAAATTTCAACTTTTCACTACCCAAATCAGATGCGATAAGGTACACACTCAAAAATGAGTCAGAACTTTTAAATCAAATTGGATTGGACTACGCACTAAAAGCACGCCAGCCAAATTTTTTTAATGAACTCTTACTTGGCCGTGGCACTCAGCGTGGCCGTGGCGGCATCGTACGTGGTGGCCATCCATTGGCGGACACCGGCGGCCTTGAAAGGCAGATCCAGGGACAACGTGGCGGTAATACGCCACAGGTTTAGGCGTGTGGGTGTTTTGACAACGGTGCTATGCGTAGCGGTGCCGCCGTTAGTGCAGATTATAGATCGCCTGGACACCACAAACAAGCTGTTGGCGGCCGCATACACGCCGTTGCACTTGTTGCCCCAGTCACAGGGCCAATGGGCCGATATTTGCCGCTGTATGGTGGCGGTAGCAGTGCTCTATTGTGGGCCCATTTTGCATTATGTGTACAATAACCTGTCATACATCATTGAGGACGTCAGAACAAGCTTTTTGGCCATCCACGGGGTACGGGACCATGTCTTTGCTCCCGTCACCGAAGAACTCATCTACCGGTCGGTGTTGGTGCTGGTTCTTGCCCCCAATTTCACAACGAAGGCCATCGTGAGGTACGGTCCGTTGTTATTTGGAATAGCCCATCTCCACCACGGCTACGACCTATATTTCCGACAGAAAACAGCATTGGCGTCTGTGGTGGCCACCATAGCATTCCAGCTCGCATACACCACGGTATTTGGCATGCTTGCAAGCTACGTATTCCTCAAGTACCAGAATGTGTGGTGCGCCATAGTGGTGCACGCCGGCTGCAATTTGGGAGGGTTCCCGCAGCCAGTTGGCGGCTCATCAACGTACAAATTAACTTACGTGTTGCTACTTGCAGCAGGCACATACGGCTTTTACCATCTCATCTAGGCACCAAATGACAAAATTCCACTTGAAAAATGACACACCATTGTGTGTAACCTGGTTGTTACAAACAATAACGTCTATAAACCCGATTCGTGTAGCGGAGCATTTTAACTATTTTAAGCTCGTTTTTCTCTCACCATTTTTTTTTTCCTTCCATATTTTTACCGTGTACTGAAAATTCGCTTTTGTTTTGGTCAAACTCTTTTAAACTTTGTGAATTTCTTTGCTATCTATCAACTTTTTTTTGTTTGATACTTTGTCACTTGTCATACGACGTTGGGTTTTGTTTCTTGTTGATAGGCCCTTTTTCCTCGTGCATCCATCTCACGTGTTTGTGCTTTTTTCACCCTCCTTTTTGATCCAGGCCCTTTGATTCAGATCAGCGTCCCTTTTTCAGCCTCCTATTTCGTTTCAGCAAACAAACTTCCCCAGTAACTGGCCCTTACACCAATTTATTGTCCCCACGTCCTTCCATTCGGATACCACCCTCCTTTGCTTTTCGTTGTATCACAAAAGTTTTATGGTGTTTATGGTTTCCCACTAGTCATTCGTTCATTAATTATCCATATATTTACACACCATGTCACAAAGCCACGAAATCCAACGCCTGGGACTAAGTCACACTGCCGCTGGTGGCCTACAGCCGTCGGGCACGTCTCCTTCCGACAGACTGCTGGAATCCAGACGGTCTTTCTATGGTAATGGCGGCTCCCCAGGCCATTTGAGCCAAGTCAATCTGATCAACCAGATGAACTATGAATCGGCCGCCAAAGAAATTGAACAAGAGAAGAAAATGGTGGCGGCCTTGAAGAGGTTGTCCATTGGGAACCTAATGAACTATGATCCTGATTTGCCCAATGAAGATATGGACTTCCAGTTCCAGTTTCTGGACGGTCCTCGGTATGATGAAAGAATGGGGTCTGCCACGCGATCCTCTTCTTCTTCTTCAAGGTCTCCTTCTCCTTCGCCTTCTCCTCCCAAATCATCGCCATCAAAATCGTCTCCTTCCAGGCTGTCGCCTTCCAAGTCCGCTTCACGGTCCGGATCTCCTTCGAAGTCCAATGTGTCCCCCAGTTCGTCCAGAAGAAGCTCTCGGTTATCACAATCATATCCTATATCGAGAGCCAGTTCCAATGACGACACCATCTACGAGTCTTCTGATGATACTGTGAGAAGATCTAGCTTTGAATTCCAAGATCCCGACCAGCCTTTGGATGCTGATTCGCTTTTGTGGGTGCCTGCAAACTTGCACCCTGAAGTGGCACCAGAAAATTTCAAAACTCACGTCAAATCTACTGTGGAAGAGTTAATGGAGCGTCAACTTTCGAGAAAGAACTCACTACAGAGGAAATCTTCTCTTTCCACGTCAATTTCTCGTAGCGATTCCGCCAAAGAGAATAAAAGTCCGGGCCATTCAAAGGAAAGTTCTCCTGTTAAAAGAGAAAAGAGTGTCTCACCCGTCAAGGAGAAAAGTGTCTCTCCAGTTAAAGAAAAGAGTTCTTCTCCTCCTATAAAAAGCCCCAATGATTCATATCCCAATACTCCTCAGCATTCCAGTCCTAGCAGTGATGGAAATGATACTTCATTCAACAATAGGATTTCTTCACCTTCCAGATACAGTAATCCCTCTTTGAGAGAATTGTCTTCAGAGTTAGAAAAGTTATCCAAACTAGCCGGCCGTAACTCCACTGATGCTGTCACTGTGGCAAGAACATTATCTGCATCTTCTTTGGGGTACACAGACGTTGAAAAAATGGCCATTGACGAACTAAACTCATCTCCTCGAAACTCCCATGTGATTGACGAGCTTTACGATCCTACTTCCCCCAGCTCCATTAAGACTTATGATGAGAATTTTTTCCCCTATGAAACCGACCCTGCTGCCAATGACATAATCAATGTTCAAAACCAGGAATTTTCTTTGAGACGGTCCAGAAGGATTGACTATACCAAATCATCTTCTCCTGTTTCTTCAGGTGCAAGACTTCAAAATTCCAAGGCCGAAAAGATATACAATCTAAGGAACACTTTAGGCCCAGAGGTTATCCCTCTGTCCAACCAATCGTCATCGACTTTGATCACCGACCAATCCATAAAGCCGCATAAAAAGAGACACCATAAGCCAAACACTTACTTGTTTGATTCTCAAGGTCGTTCACTTCAGCAAGGTCCTTCTGCACAGCAACCACCGGTTCAGGTGCAAGTTCAAATGCAGTCACAAACGCATCCACAGCTGCATAGCAGTCACCAAAGACCTCATCACCAGCAGATGGCACCAATGACACCCCAGTCGATGTCCAGAAATCATGGAAAACGGTCTTCACAACAGTTGTTTAGCTACAGGAACCCCAATCTTGACACCGTGGGTATTACGAAGGAAAACCCATATGGGGTAGCCACTCCAACCTCTCCTTTAGAGGACAAAATGCATACCACCAAGTACAAGCAGCATAACTTGACGGCCAAAAGACTATCGCATATGAAAGTACCCCATCATCGCCAGAAGACCACTCCACCGGTGTCACCTGTGGATTCGTCCTTTGGACTTCCGGACCAACAAGTGCTGCCTCAATCGCCAGGTATGGAAATGTCCCATGCACACCAAGCACAATATTTGCATCAGAACCAGATGAAAACCCGTCAACTGTCACATAATGGCCCTGTGAAGAACATCATACCCAGTGGCTCGTCTTCTCATTCATCCAATAGCTCTGCCAGGTCTAAAGAAAGACACCATCGCCAGAATTATCCTCAGTCCCACGGCTACCAGCAGATGCCCCCGGTGCAACAGATGCCTCAACAGATACAGCAAGTGCCGCAACAGATGCAGCAAGTACCCCAGCAAATGCAGCAGATGCCTCATCAGTACCAACAACAGCAGATGTACAAGCAGCATCCTCAGGCGCGTCAACAGAGGCAGCAGATGGGCCAGCAGATATACATGCAGCAACAGCAGCATCATCAACAACAACAACAGCACCATCAACAACAACAACAACAGCAGCATCAACAACAACAACAACAGCAACAGCAACAACAACAACAACAGCAGCATCGCCAACAGCAACAGCACCACTCACATGACAAAAGGTACCGTTCCCATCGCAGTCAAAAGCCACTTCCTAATCATCCATATCAACAAATGGGGCCCAACTACCAGATCCAACAGCACCGGCAAGTTTCGCCTAACCACAGTTCTTCTCAGCATTCATCGGGAGTACCCAAAGGTCATAATCCATACCCTGCTTCCAATAATGCCTATGCTCACAGCACCCCTAAATTGGCTGGTAACAGTCAAGTGACACACTCTGTCCCAAGAAGCAATTCCGAACCATCGATAAAGGCAGCAATGAAACCTTTGCCAGTGATTGAAAGTTCACAGCTTGAAGGTCCAACCAGTAATGTGGATGTTGATACGATTGAAGAAGACCCTACCCAGTTAGTTGGCAAGCAGATAGACGCACCACCAGCAGAACCATCTCGTACTTCTCCTAAAAGGGCCATTAAACCGGTAGATGAGGCCAGAAACAGGTCCCAGAAAGAAACTAAGGTCTCCACTCCTGAACTTTCAAGGTCGTTGAGTCAAGAAGCTAGAATGAAATCGCAGCAATTGAACCAAAATCTTGACTTGTTAAGAAACGAAATCAACGAGTTCAAAGAAAACTTGAATAAGGACAAGAGCAAGGCCCAAAAACCTGTCATAATCAATGATTCACCAGATTTAACTGAAAGTCCTGATGTTGATTTTAGTTTTGAGCAAAGCTATCAAGATTTGTCTTTTGAAGATAAATTGGGAATGGCCGTGGACCTTGAAGAGGCAGATGAGGATGTTCTCGATGATCTTGACGTTGATATGGCCGCCAAAGAGCCCGAACAACCCATTCAGGATGGTCTCCAAAGCCAGCATTCTTATCTGGATGACACCATCAAGCCAGAGGGTAATGTGTTTATAAACGATGCGCCTGTGGTGCATCCAGAATTGAAAGCAGAACTCGTGGACCAAGACAAACCACAACCACAAGTGAAGCTCGAACCAGAGCACGAAGTTAAGACAGATCCCGATTGTCTTCAAGACACTGGCAGAACAAGCGATAAAAGTGGGTCTAATTCTTTGGACGAATTAGAAACGCTCCGTGTGGCCGATGAGTTCCCGCAGGAGGATTACCAGGTCAAACAATCACCTTTGGATGAAATCGACGCTCATGAGATCTCCGACCTGTCTTCAGTGGATACTTCGCCAATTGACGAACACTATATGGAATCATTGCACAATAGGTCCAGTTCGTCACTTGTTTCAGGAGCTTCTGCAAGCGAAAGCCCTAGAACCAGTCCAACCAAGCTTAAAAAGAAGAAGTCTTGGCCTTGGATGAGAGGCCATGAAAAAGAAAAGGGCAAAGAAAGTCAAAGGTCAGCCAGCTCTTCCACAGTTGAATTATCTAGTATCACGGAAGTGGAAACACCCGTCAAGAGTCCTGTGCGTTCAGTCTCTTCTCCAGAAGTGTACCATCTGAAACAAAGTGCTGAACCAGCAGTTTCAAAGACGACAAAAGAACCCTCGAAAGAGAACGTCATTAGCAAGCTTTTCAAACGGAAGAGAAGTAATTCTGTGTCTGCAGCTGAGAAGATAGCCACTATTGAAGAATCTGAAGCAGAGTCTGATACCAAAAAGTCGTCTGCCAGTATCACTGGAGGAATCTTCAAGAAGAAGCCTAGCAAGAAAGATGACAAGAACAGACTTGGGTTAAAGTTGTCGAAGACCACGTCCAATGCGTCTGTGAATGAGCCCAAAGAGCCCGTAACACCAACAGAAGAAGTTCACGGCGACGATATGGAGGTGGAAGCCAATTATGCCCAAGAAGAACGCGGTAGGGCTGCGGAAGTGGATAGCCTAGAGAAGACCAAGAAGAAAGACAAGAAGTCTAAAGAGACTCGGTCTAAAGACGAAAAGAGTAACGACAAAGACGATAACAAGGAGGCTGGAGTATCCGCCGAAAAGCAGGACGACGAAAAGATCACTCAGACCACCCAAGAAGTGCAAGAGAAGATTAAGCGGTCGATCAAAAGATCGTCTAGGGCCAACCAGCCTATTGAGTTCACTGATTCTGCATTTGGATTCCCCTTACCTCCACCTTCACAGTCCACGTTGATCATGTTAGACTACCGGTTCCCAGTACATGTTGAAAGAGCCATTTACAGATTATCACATTTGAAATTGGCCAATCCCAAGAGATCTTTAAGGGAACAAGTTCTTCTTTCAAATTTCATGTACGCCTATCTTAACTTGGTGGACCATACTTTACATTTAGAGCAACAGATGAACGACGACTCCATGGTCGACACCGAACAAGATCGTCTGGCTGAAGACAATGAAGATGATTTTGACTTGAACCTTGGAAAAGACGATATCTTAACTGAGGAGTTACTGGAAGAGGCCATTGACATCGACGTTGATATGGCAAGAGAAAGCAACTTGGCCATGATGACATAACATCCGATGAACTATACTAGCATATAGGTATATTTTATATACATACGAACATTAAGAACTTAGAGAAAAATACTGAGATAAGTACATAGAAATGTCGTGTGATGATCATTTACGTCAGTCAAGATAAGACGTCATGGAAGCTGTAAGATAGACGTTTTTAGAATGAATTTACCTGCTTGAGCCAAGTACTCATGAGAGGGTTATACCGTACCAAAAAACCAAATAGTGACCCAATTGCTTAATTGAAAGCGGCGGTAAGAAAAAGCGGCGTTAATGGCCACGGCGTTAACGTTTCTCATCGGCATATAAAGCAGCACCGTTCTGCATTTTCTTCAAAACACCAAAAATGTTAAGTACAAAAGTAGCTTTCGGTATATTTGGGGCTGGAGCCTTGGCATATGCTTTGACTTCCAACATTGCACGTCAACCTGTAGGATTTGCGGGATTATTCCGATTTAGGGATCTCAAACTTGATTCAGCCGTGCCTGTTGCAGCCAATGCGAAAAAGTATACCTTCAAATTCGATAACCCTGAAGCTGTTTCTGGCCTTGAACCGGGCTCCTTTGTTGTTGCTAAACTTAAAACTGCACACGGTACCATATTTAGGCCATACACTCCTGTGTCTGACTTGGACGCTAAAGGGATGGTGCAATTTGTGGTCAAAAGTTATCCACAAGGCAAAATGTCGTCGTCTTTTGCAACCCTCAGCCCTGGGGATACTGTTTCCTTTATGGGACCTATAAGAGCGTACCCATACAAGGCCAACGAAGCCAAACATGTTTCGATGATAGCAGGGGGATCCGGGATCACGCCAATGTTCCAGTTGCTCCAGACAATTTCAAAGAATCCTGCAGACCACACCAAAGTGGACTTATTCTACGGCTCACGGTCCGAAGATGACATCTTGTTGAGGCAAGAAATTGAACAGATAGCAAGCGGCAGTAATGGTAGAATCAAGGTTCATTTCTTCGTTAGCGATGCTTCAGAACACTGGCTGGGTAACAAGGGTCGGGTCAATAGAGAGTATCTTCAGCAAAACATGCCAGCTGCCTCTGAAAACACCAAGGTGTTCGTATGTGGTCCTCCGGACTTCTACAAGGACTTCTGTGGTGCCAAACCAAACCCAATCTTGCAGGGTCTGTATTCAGGGATCTTGAAAGATCTCGGATACTCCCAAAAACAAGTTTTTAAGTTCTAGAAAAATGTCTAGAAATATATCTAACTTCGAAGAGTAAACCAAAACCTTTGCACTTGCCAAAGTATAGATATTCGTTTTATTTCAAAAGAAGAAGAAAAGAAATATTGACAGATTCGTATTTTGACACGTTTAAGTTTATGACAGGTCTATGTTCTTGGTTTGAGAAGTCTAAAATGTAAAAAATAATGTATAAAAAATATTGACCGGTCATTTTTTTACTGAGTATAAATAGTAGTGTATTTCCTTCGATAGAGTACAGTTTCTTCAACTAGTAAATAGTTATCTAATCGAGTTAATTCCAACAACTGACAAACATGCACAACAGGGTGTTAGACAGGATTGTCAACAGATACTTCAAGAATGAGTATGCAGTTCTTTCAGGTTTGCTACTTATTGATTTTATCTTTACTGCTACAGGGACTTTCAGCGTCTCCACTGCCATCGCTGAAAAGGTCACAGGAGGACATGATTGGCGTGATCAATACAGAAAACAAAATGAGGAGCAGCTCAGCACAGACGTCAAACTATAGTTTCAAGATCGTGGAGTTCCCGCCATACATAAAAGAACTACCTTCATGGTTAGGAACGTGGAAAGACGCGGGAGTTTGCAATATTGGACAGTTTTGAGCAGCCATACGTCCTTGAAGGTGCAAATGCCTCTTTAGCAGCTGCGTATTGGATACTCTCGATGACTGGTAGTATACGGAGCTGGTCAGTTAGGTGAGGTGTTTGACGACTTTGACGTTATGCAGTATTTCTACTCAGGTGAGACTATCCTAACTCAATAGTGTTCAAAAAGAGGTACTAACGCTAATTGGGTGGTCTACTAAAGCATAGATCACTGTCTCGTGTAAATAGGCTTACATAGTTATTTAAGACAATTGCAAGGTTTCACTTGCAAGAGTTAGGTTTTGTTCAAAAAAAGATATCTAGTTCATCAGGCAGCATGGCTTGTGGCACAATCAGGGACCAAAATTCAGACGTCTTATTGAAAGAGTCCATGAGATCGTCCCACTCCGTGTAAAGAGACTCCTGTGGCACCACCAGGACGCCGTCCGTTTCTTGCACGATCTCCAGCAATACGATCTTGAAATCATGTAGCATTTCAGTGCCTAAATGCAACTCTTTGTGGGGCAGGTAGTATCTGGTGTAAAAGTCCACACCTTTTCGTTGTTTCTGGATCTCTCTTTGTGCCACACAGAGTCTCCAAGAATAATAGAACCTAGAACTTAGTTTCTCAAAGCACTGTAAAAAAACTGCAAAAACCTTGTCTGTAAGCTCATACACGTCTTGGAGAGACTTGTACCGTAATCGGTACGCTTCATCCGAAACTAATAACTGTTCATGGTCCTCACGAGTCTCACATCCGAACAAGGCAAACCGGGTCTGGAAAAGTATCGAAAGAGAAATGATAACTCCTCTGTGGACGTAGCTTTCGAACGGCGGCACGAAGCACATCTCAGAGGAGGTGCCAAACCAAGGTTCCATCAGACTTTCGATGGTAGCACATATCTTCAGCATGTCCTTGAGCACTAAAGCTGTTACCTTTTTGAGGTAAAAGTAGGCAAGATCGTTGTCACGAGAATGAAAATGGACAAAGAGCCTGAAAAGAACCGTTGCATAGAGTGATCTTGTCTCAAAGTACCCAATCACTTTGTACGAGTCGTTGATTTCCAAAACCCCAGAGTATGTCAAGGGCGACGGGAACTTTGGGAAAATTGTGGTTTCCCATTCAGTCAAGGAGCTGCAAATAGCCTTTTCTGAAGCACCAGACCTCACATTGGATATTAGAAGTGACATGGGGAAGAACATCTGGTACTGGTACCACACATTTTTGAACATGTCTGGCACCATTTTCTCGTGAGCAACATCACGGCAGTTTTCTCCAGTACTCTCATACACAGGAAGTTTTGTATCAAAGTCACTAGGGGACACTGCTAGGGGAAGGCCCGAGTTAATGCCACATACATACTCGGTGTATAGAACTGCATACCATACTTTTCTCCGTAATTGGGCCTCTTGTTTCGAATAATCAGCATATTTGAAATGGTCAGGGTCTCTGTGGAGGCCAATACTCATGGCCAGCTTCACCAAGAGGGACGAAAATGACTGGTAGTTTGAATCCTCGGGTGTAGGTCCATTTTCAGGAGCATACATATAGTATAACTTCAATAATAGCCCTAACTGTATGGTTGTGAAATTAGCCATTCTCAAAAACTCAAAATATTGCAAACATTCCTTCGCCACATCAAACATATCTATCGGTATAGGATGGTCTCTTATGTAAGCCGTTTGAGGCAGGTCTGAAGTAGACGGTCCGAAAGTAGCAAACACAGACAAATAGCCAAACCGTAGTACTAATAGAAGAATGCCTAGTTTAGCGATTTCCATCTGTTTTTCTATGGCAAGTGTTTCCACTGGGAGTTCTGCTCTAGACGGACCCATTACGTCTACGACCCACGATTCAAAGCTTTGTTGGTCAATTATAGGAAAAAATGGATACACGTTGGCGAAAAAACAGTCTATTAGTGACCAAATGACGTCTCTAGTGGGTAAAAGATTGATGGCCTTGCGCACAATGTTATGATGTTGGTCACCAGTGGAGGCAGCCACTGTCAACCCAAGCGACTTGGCCAATTCTGAAAACCTTAGATGTTCGTTTATAAGCGGTTCGTGTTTGAATTTTTTGGCAAACAACTTTTCTGTGCCGACATTAGCAAAATTCATATCGAGTGCTTCGTTTATCTTCTTTCGTAACATCGGGACCATTGCTGCGTCTGTAAGCACCAACGAAACCCAACTCAATGGCCCATAACTTCGGCTTGTCAGAGACCCTATTTGAAGAAACAGATCATACTGGTCGTTAATGTTGAATCTGGCAGCTCCTGAGTACGGATTGAACGCTTGAAACTTCTGGTACGCATCCTCCGAGTCACTTTTCCACAATTCCAGCATCGACTGGCGGTCTCTGGGGGTAGCAGATTCTGATTCTTGGTATATACATTGTTGTTTCCTAGCAGCACAAGCGCCGCACGGCATGTTCCGGTCACATTTTATCTTCCGCCGCTTGCAGAACGCACACACCAACACCCTCCTGTCTCTGGATTTCGACATAATGCCCAAGCACACTTGATTACAGCCTCTAATTTACTCAAGAACCTGATGAAAGGGCTGTATATAACTAAAGTAAGGCTGCGCGATATTGTTTGTATAGGGTCTGGTGTAAGGGTCAGATGGACACTGGTGTAAGGAGGTTGTTACACACGGTGCAGCATCACGCCAAAATGGTATTTCTTTTTCTGCTCGTTTAAGGCAGAGCGAAAAAAAAAAGTGAGGTGATTAAAAAATAATATAAACATTATAAATTCGCTTCTGTTCCAGATTCAACTAGTTTTCCCACAAAACATAATGTCAGGTCTTAGGAATTTGCCATTGTTGGCACAGGTCGAAGTTTCCAAGCATAATACCCCCAAGGATGCTTGGGTCACGTTATACAACAGAAAAATCTATAATGTCACAGGGTTCATTGAAGAGCATCCGGGTGGAGCAGAGATCATCTATCCATATTTAGGAAAGGATATTACCGAGATAATGGCGGACACATTGTCTCATGAACACTCGGAAAGTGCCTACGAAATGATGGAGGAAGAAATGTTGATTGGGTACCTTGCCACTCCTATCGAAGAAGAAGAGTTCTTGAACAATCGGAACAAGACGCCCGTGGAAATGACATTACAAGAAGAGTTCAATATGGATGAGTTCCATGATAAACTCCCACCAGCAGAGAAGTTGTCGATCCAGACGGATTTCAGTGCCGATGTGAAGAAACACAAGTTCTTGGATTTGAACAAGCCATTGCTTCTACAGGTGTTGTACGGGAATTTTTCAAAGGATTTCTATTTGGACCAAGTCCACAGACCCAGACACTACGGTAAAGGGTCTGCCCAGTTGTTTGGTAACTTTTTAGAGCCTTTGAGTTTGACTCCATGGTGGATGGTTCCTACGTGTTGGCTTCTTCCTAATTTCTACTTCTTTTACCTCGGGTTTGTCAATCAAAGTAAACTCATTGCATTGAGTTTCTGGGTGTTGGGATTATGTGCTTGGACATTGATTGAATACTCCTTGCACAGATTCTTGTTCCATTTAGACTACTACTTGCCTGACCATCCAGTGTTTTTGACTTTACATTTCCTTTTGCATGGAATCCACCACTACTTACCTATGGATAAGTACAGATTGGTGATGCCACCCACATTGTTTGTGGCTTTGGCCTACCCTTTCTACAAGTTGGTGTTTGCTATTTTCCCATATTACATGGCATGTTCCGGGTTCGCCGGTGGTACCTTGGGTTACATCTTATATGATTGTTGCCATTACTTTTTGCATCATACCAAATTGCCTCAACACTTCCAGGAATTGAAGAAATACCACTTGGAACACCATTACAAGAACCCCGAAATGGGATTTGGAGTTACTTCCAGATTCTGGGATGTGATTTTCAACACTGAAATCACCAGCACTTTCGAGAAAAGAAACTAATGACGTCCTACGAGAATGGAATGTCACATTATTTGATTTCCACTTGTACCTTACCTATTTAATGCTAGCTTTAGAACCCAGAGTAATTTCTGGTCCTGTTTATATTCCCTTAATGTTATGTCTTTTGTTTTCGAGTTTAAGATTGAAACTTATTGATATAAGTATTCTCTGAAACTCTTAATCCGCCATGGAAAACCACGAAATTCGGCACATCATCCTTCCCGAGGGACTTTGGCTGCCCAATAACGTCTCCTTTGTTCACAGACATCCTGTACTCAAGCTCCTTGGCCTCCAAGACTTTTCGGAAAAGAGTCTTCTTGTAATCCACTTCTTTCTTCTGTTTTATCTTGTCTCTTAATAAAACCCGTTTCCTCTCTCCCTGCAGCTCCACATACTTCTTGTAGGTAAACTCCTGTGGTGCATATGGCGCCAATTCGTTGAACTGGAAGTTATAGGGAGGCACAAGAAGCAATTTTTCAAGCCTATCGTAAAAGTCTTGCTTGGAATGGAGTGGAATGGTGGTATCAGTGTGCAAATCGGCAAGGAGGATATCCTGCCACGTCAAAGCAGGCACAGGAACGTTCCGGCGTGATACATGCGTCCTCATATTGCTCAAATGCTGGAACATAGTGTCTACTTTTGCACATAGTCTCTTGGCCATATCGTCGATAAAAATATGGTCGACATCAGTGGTCATTCCTTGACCTTTTTGGAGCTCTAACTTGTTGATTTTGTTCCTGATGGTTCTTAGGAGCAACGCCCTCATTTCAAAATATAAATTGGCCCTATAGTCACTGGGCCTCTTGGTGAATTTAATCTGAGTAGGTACCACATGAGGGATCTCTGGGGACTCAGAGCCCGAACCCGATTCAGAATCTGAATCGGAGTTTGAGTCTGATAGCATATCTGAGCCAGAAGAGATCCTTTCCTCGTCCAGTGTTTCTTCCTGCTCTTGTTCGTGTTCGTCTTGTACCGGTAGAGGTTTCACCACTGGGTCAGGGAATAAGAACGCCGGTTCTTCTTCTTCTACGGGCTTTGCCTCACGTATCCTCTTGCTCCTGCGTAGTCCTGCCACCTCGGGAGCCGCCACACTTGGGCCTGCCACGTTTGTGCCCTCAGTTGCGTCTTCATTCTCTTGATCTATTTCGTCACTACTGTCTCTCTCACTCTCAAAGCTATCACTTTCAGAGCTATCGCTACCACTGTCAGGAATATCACTCTCTTCACTTTCCAGCAGCCTTGCACCAGTTCCAGCCAACTTTCTCTTCCTGTTCAACCGTTTCCGGATCTGGTTCTCGTGTATTTCTTTCTCGATGTGTAACTCCTCACAGTCTGCGTACTTCCACTCAGTTTGCGGATCCGGCACCAACAGCGTTTTTAAGGGCCACGAATCCCAGTGTCTGGTGGGGAATCTTGGGTTCAATCCGTGCAAGAGGACCTGCACGTACAAGTGGAGTGCAAGATCTCTTCGCTGGGTTTTATCAAGCAGCTTTAGAAGCGTTTTGTGCTCACGTATTTCTTGCAGCTTCTTAGTCATAGGGTAGATTATAAGTTATTCAAATCAACAAACACAAACACAGCCACAGCCACAAACACTGTTTTTATCACAAACACTGTTAATATCACAAACAAGTTCTGAAAAACCACCACACGTAAACTAACAGTTCACTATTAAATCGTAAACACCTTAAATGCAGGTTTATCGAGCGTCTTTTTTTTCCTACATCCTCATCGGATAATTTTTTTTCTTTCTTCTGTTTCTTCTCTTCTTCTTTTCTTCTCCTTCTCCTCTCTTTCTCTACTTGTGCTGCCCTGTAAACACCCCCTATCATAATGGAATCGTTTTCTACTGACTTTTTAGACCTCGCTATGGACTCCAAAGCTTTGATCTTTGGAGAATTCACCTTGAAATCAGGCAGAAAATCGCCTTATTTTTTTAACTTGGGATTCTTCAATAAAGGGAAGCATTTGTCACAGTTGGCCACCTCTTATGCTCAGGCTATCATCAAGTCCGGGATCAAATTCGATATTTTGTTCGGACCTGCTTATAAAGGGATTCCTTTAGCTGCTATCACGGTTGCTAAATTGGCAGAATTGGACCCTGTTAACTACAGTGACGTGGGATACGCTTTCAACAGAAAGGAAAAGAAAGATCACGGTGAAGGTGGGTCTATTGTAGGCTGTGATCTCGAAGGTCAACGGGTTTTAATCATTGACGATGTCATTACTGCTGGAACTGCCATTACTGAGGCTTTTGGTATAATTGAAAGTGCTAAAGGAACCGTTGCTGGTTGTATTATTGCTTTGGATAGACAAGAAACTAGCCCTGGATTGGACATCTCCACCACTCAAGCCATTTCCCAGAAACACAATGTGCCAGTGGCTTCTATTTCCAGTTTGGACGATATTATCAATCATTTGCACGACAAGATCACTGCTGAGCAATTGGAGAGTATTAAGGAGTATAGAAAGACGTACAGCCCAAAGTAAACGTGTAGAAACTTGTAAGTAGAGAAAGAAAAATAGTACAGAGACCAGTAGAGACAACTTCTAGAGAAAAGTTAGACACAAATAGAGACAACTTGGACGCCTTAACTAGTATATTAACTATGCCCTGATCTTCTTGATCTTCTTCTTGGGCACCTTGGGTGCTGCAGGTATGGCCGGCTGCTCGGGTCTTGGATCGTATATGCTCTTAGTCATGGGATGTTTCATGGTGAATGGAGAATGTAAAGGCACAATGGTGTTCATCTTGAAACCCTTCACTTTAGGAATAGGCTCCGGTCTGTACCCCGCCTGTCTGTATTCTTCCGGCACCGGGTGACCGCTGCTGAGCCCCACACTCTGGAGACTAGTAGGCTTCGTCTTCATGAATTTTCCAATGGCATTCAACACCTGTCTCTTATTTTTCACAAACTCGTCCACCGGCTGGCCATCCTTCCTCAACTGTACTTTGACTCTTCCTGGGTTCCCGTAATCTTGTGGATGTGACTTGTCCAACTCCAAAAGCACCGGCAACTGGAGGTAACGACATGCGTCTCCTATAGTTAAAGCTAATGGATTCTCCACGGCGTTTTCAAGCGACACTCTTCTGCCTTCTTTGTGGGATCTGTTCTTATCGAAATAGCATGGATATATGGTTTGGTACGACTTGAACGTCCGTTTTTCTTCGTCTGTGAACGTCCTGGGGTCCCTTATAGCTTCATCTTCGTCGTCGTCGTCGTCACTGGAGTCTGCTTGTACTGGTTTGGCAACTGGAGGCACATGTTGATCTTGCGATCTGACAACGGTCGGTTGGGGCCTTAAAGGAGCCACTGGTGTTTTCAAGTTGGGGTCGAACTGGGCAATGTCCATGTCGAAGTCGTCGATGTCTTCATCGTTAATTTCTTCTAAAACTGGCCTTCTAGACATGGTGATAGTTGTTGAGTTAGTGTCCAGTTTTTTTTTCGGCCGCATTTTTTTTTAAGCTACATTTTGCAGTAAGTCATAGATAACATATATAAGAGGCTACACCGCCTGAACTTGGACACTTGAGAGTGTTAAAAAGTCAGTTGCAACGGCTCACTGAAGTCCATGATCTCTAAGGTGGTATGTTCTTCTTGTCTGCAAACGGCCGCAATACACCGGCCATAGTCAAATCTCACTTGCCAGTTATTACTGAGACCACTCAAAAGATCCTTCACCCACAGGCCTGATGTTATATCCCATAACTTCAACACCCGTTCACTGCCACTGACAATTCTCAATTGGTCGTGTTGGAAACAGGTGATAGCGCTGCTGTGGCCCTCTAGCTTGCTGTAGTTTTCGCCAGTGTCGGGATTCCATACTCTCACGGTAGAATCTGCTGCTGCTGACACCAAGTATTGTGAATCCACCTCCAACAACCCCACTAACGACGTGTGGCCAGTCAATGTGCGCAACAAGGCTCCCGTTTCGACGTTCCACATAATGACGGTGGAGTCCATAGACCCAGAGTAGCATATCTTTTTGGAGTAGTCCAACACCGTCGAGTATATTCTATCTGTATGGCCCGTCAACACCTGTACACAGTTACCGTTCTGGAGCAAATCCCACACTCTGACGGTAGTATCATAGGACCCACTGACAATCAAGTTCCCATGGGCGGAAACCGATCTCACAGAATGACCATGGCCCACTAACTGCCTCACAAAGAACGGATTGTCGTTCAAAGGATAATCAGTGCAAGAAGCGTCTTCTTCTTTCACCACGGGCAACTTCCACACAATTAGAGTCTTGTCCCTGGACCCGGTGACCACCAATGGCTCCGGAGGATACACTATATCCAGTCCAGCCGCATCAACGCCTATTTTGACCGGCTGCAAAATCTCCACCGACCGTACGGTGCCAGTATGGCCCCTGAAAACATGGGTGCATTTACCCGTGCTCAAGTTCCATACCCTTAAAGTTCCGTCGGTCGACCCGCTGACCAACGTGTTGCCTGTGTATTTCAACGCCCATACAGCGCCTTCGTGGCCCTGCAATGGTTCCAATGACCTTGTCTTTGTGTAGTACACGTTGATATTCTTATCATCTGTACCATATACAACTTTGTCCTCGTCATGCTGCATACACGTCACAACGCGGTCCCCAATCTCCACAGAGGTCCTCTTGGGCTCGTACTCCGGGTCCATCCACCTTTGATGAATCGTACTTCTCTTCTTGTACAAAATCTGTACTAAATCCTCCGCCGTGGAAGGATCGGCCCATTGTTGCACAAGACGGCCAGCGTCTGCTAATTCCCGCTCTATTTCGTCCACCAGGATCACCAACCGCTCACTGAGGAGTCTTTCTGTCCAATAGGCGCGCACAGTGCCCCCCTCGCTACTCGCAGGGTCATGTATCTCGGTATCTCCCCCATTTGGCGGATCCATGGTGTCAGAAATATTGACAGGTACCCTTCATTTTTCCTCCTTTATATAGTCGCATTTTTTTTTTTTTGGTTAGCTTTGCAAAATACATAGCGTAATGGGTGATAACGCAGAGTCGAGTTTCGACCTATCGACGCCCAAAGTGCTCAAGCAGTGCGTGGATTTGTTCTCCTCGCCCAAACACGACTCCTACACCATCCCTGTGGAAATCAATTTGCACGAGAAATACGCAGACCATCCCGATATCCAACACTTTAAAAAGATAAAGTCTAAGAATCATTATCACTACCATAAGTTCAAAAGAACCCCCAAAAAACGGGCCCAGACCGCCGAAGTAGCTGCTTCCGACTTCTACCCGTACTCACGGTCGGCGCTCATGGACAGAATAGCGTCGTTTTCGGCGTTGAACTGGAATGTTCCTGATTGTGCTGCACATGTGGTTAACGAACTCAAATGCGCTCAGAACGGATGGAAGTGTATTTCGGTTCTGATCCACAATAACTCCAAAAACCACCTCATGTGCTCCTCGTGTAAACGGTTCTTGACGTTGATGTTCAATGAGTTTGGCGTCGAAGGATCCAGCCTCGATCCCAAAGACGTGGATGAGCTTAATGTGCATTTGGCACAGGAATACCTCACGCAAATCACAGCTAACGGCCATGATCCTACATGTCCGTGGAGAAACTTCGAAACGCCTTTGAAAACGGTGTATTATATGCTGCCATTCATCGACCTGACCAACGACACGCTAAAGCTGACCTATCTTGGGTGCTTGAAGAGTTTGGTCGATAACAGATTGAAAATAGGTGATAGAGTAGACGCTTTTCCGTCCCTTTTAGAATCGGTGGATTATCTCCAGAACATGGAAACTTTCAAGGTAGTATCCAACGAAATGATGCTTGACCGTTACTTTCACGACGACAAAGAGAATCAGAGTGTGGTGTTGGCGCAGACGCCGTCGTGGATCTACTTCATGGCGTTGTTGGGCTGGTGTTTGAAAGTGCAATCGTTTTCCAACCATTTGGTGGTGTTTTTGGTCTGCTCCGACTGTAATAAGAAGGTGTTCCTTGACTCGTTGAACCACCCTGTGGTCACAGGAGACGCCCGCCCGCTGTCGCTAACGGGGTTGGATGTGTCTTTTTCCAGTATTTTAACTCCAGTGAAGTATCCTCCCACGGTCCCGTCCCAACTGGCCAGTCAATACGATCCAGAAACAGCAGACGAAGATGACGAAGAGATCAAATTGTTGCAAGAGCACAAACCTTGGTGTTTAAGAAATGTGCCGTGGTTTGAAGACCAAACCGTGTCTGAGTACCTCTTCAAGCTCATTTGCAGCCAAAGTGACACTCCGATGGTGGTGGATGAAGAAGACCCTAATAACAAAAGAAAGTCACCGTTCGATATCAATGAAGGCCTCGAGAGGTTGAACAAGTTACGAAAATTGTATTTAGTTGACGATTAATGAAATATATACCAATAGTTTTAATTGGGGTTCAAGGGGGTGCTGAAATCCAAAAGCTCAATAAAGGTCTCTTCGCCGTCATTAACGGTTCTTTGTACGGCGGATATACATCTGTAGAAGTCAAAGCTCACTTGCCAAATACCACCTGTGACATCGGGCAAGAGATCCTTGACAAATTTCCCCTTTCTTATATCCCACAACTTCAACATTCGTTCACTGCCACTGACGATTCTTAATGGGTCGTGCTGGAAGCAGGTGATGGCGTTGCTGTGACCTTCGAGCTTGCTGTAGTTTTCTCCGGTGTCGGGATTCCATACTCTTAAGGTAGAGTCTGCAGCTGCTGACACCAAATAGTCCTTGCTTAACTCTAATAGCCCCACTAATGACCCATGGCCTTCTAGGGTGTGTAATAATGCCCCAGTTTCAACGTTCCAGATATTTATGGTGGAATCCATGGACCCAGAATAGCATATCTTTTTGGAATAGTCCAACACCGTCGAGTATATTCTATCTGTATGACCAGCCAAAACCTGCACACAGTTACCATTTTGGAGCAAATCCCACACTCTGACAGTGGTATCATAGGATCCACTAACAATCAAGTTTCCATAAGCGGAAACCGATCTCACAGAATGGCCATGGCCCACTAACTGCTTCAAAAGGTAAGGATTTTGTGGGTCAGAAGAATCATAGGTGGCACAGGACTCGTCATCAGCAGTCTCATCGTCGTCTTCGGGTATTATGGGCAACTTCCACACAATCAAATTGTGGTCTCTGGACCCTGTGACAAGTAACGGTTCATGGGGGAAAATGATATCTTCACCCGAATCATCGACCCCAATTTTCACAGGGTGCAAAATGTCTAAACATCTCACGGTAGAAGTATGGCCTCTGAAGATGTGGGTGCACTTCCCAGTCTTTATGTTCCAGATCCTTACGGTTCTGTCGGTAGACCCACTTATAAGGGTATTCCCCGTATACTTCAAGGCCCACACCCCACCTTCGTGACCTTTCAACACTCTCAATAATGCCCCGGTTTTGGTATCATAGATATTGATCAATCTGTCGTCAATACCGGTTATTATCTTATCTTCATCGTGTTGGACACACGTGACGACGTTTTTGCTTTGACTGGGCACATTTATGCTTATTCTCTTCGGCACATAGTTAGGATCCATCCACCTATTATAAATAATGTACCGTTTCTTGTATAGAAGCTGAGCCACATTTATTTCAGTGGTGGACGAAGGATCTGCCCATTCCTTAATAAGACGTTCCGGGTTGGCTATTTCCTTTTCGATTTCTTCCACCAGCTCCATTAAATGGTCTTTTTGAAGAAGTTCTATCCACACGTCCGAAGTGTTGATGATCTTGAACCAGTTGCGGCACACCAGCGAGATATTGAACAACGAACGATGGTCCAAGTACGAAAGAATCTTGCGGGTGATTTCGGTGGGGAAGTTGCTCAACAAGTCTCTTCTTAACCCGTTATTTATGACATCGCCTAACGAACTTAAAGTGGAACGATTGATGTTTTGGAGCATCTTGAAGATGACATGGCCCTGGTTGGTCTCCGACAAGAACACCGAAAGATTTTGGATCAAGTTGACCAAGTCCCCTTGGGAGTTAGGCACCACTGCCAAAAGGTTCTCGATGGGGTCCGCAAGATCGGGCTTGGAGCTGTCGTGGATGGGCGAAGCGCTTGGCGAAGGCAAGGGCAACTGTTGGGCCGTCTCATCGAAGTCAGATAAGGGCGTATTGGAGTCTGAGTTGAGGACGGCGTCGTTGCTGGAGCTTTGGATGGAATTATGGGCATTGGAGTTTGGGATATTGGACCCCTGAATGTTGGAGCTCTGGGTGTTGCTGGACCCGTTTGAAGGTTCCTGAACATCGTCGTCGTTGCCATCGGCGGGCCCGGCAAACACCGTGGAGCTGTGCACTGGTGATAACACACTCATCAACCGCCTTTTTGGTGGATGCACCGATATTTGACTCATTTGCGATATACTTACATCCGTGTCGGATATAATCATGTCGTCGGTGCTCTCGTTGTACTCGTCCTGGTCCGTCGTGTTCTCCCCGTTTCTGATCCTCTTTCTACTCTCCCTTCCTTGGTGGATGCTGAGATTCTGGTACTGTTTCTGTAGCCAGGCATCTGATAGTTTGGTCTGTGGTCTGGTCAAGCGAAAATCATACTTGGCGGTGGCGTTCTGGAGCGGGTACAACGGTGGGGAGTTGGCGCTGTTTCTGGACATGCTTGGACTGGGCGATGGGTGGTGTAAGTTCTTGTGGAAGTAACAAAATAAATGAAAACACGGTACAATGCAAACTGTGACCCTCAAAAAGAATAGTCAAAAACAAACACGAAAACGCAAATAAAAATGGCGGAACGTGTGAACTGACTGCAAGAATGTGTGTTTAAGGTGCTGCACACGTGGTTTTACTACTTTCTGTGGGTTTTCAGAATACTTTTTTGTGTTTTTAAGTAGCTTTTGTGGTTTAAAAGCGTGGTACGAGGTAGCCTTTTGAAATTTTCCTCTTTTTTTTTTTGTATACAAAATAACTCTCCTTTTGTTTTTTCCATTTGCGGCCCTTTTTTTTTTTGCACTCTAAAGTGCATTCTACATCTAGTACCCCATTATACGCCTGAGAGTTTTATTCTTTCAGAAATTTAATTAAATATTGACACTATATACGACTTAAATGTTCTTGATCATCACACCAGGTTCACCAGGCACAGCGGAATCGACGATTTTCCCGGTGATTTCGATTTCGTAGTCGGCTCCAGTGAGAATATTCACACCTTTTTTGGACCCGTTAGCAAACGAAATCACTTCCACTTCTTCAACATTGATGAGAGCTGGCGATTTTTGGATATTACCAATGACGGCTTTGATGGTGTCGAGTTCGTTGAAAGTCAATTCTCTGTTGAAGACAGTCTTTGGGTCTTCGGTGGCTAATCTTTGTTTCAAAACAGAAATGAAAGGCATGGCCTTTTTCATGTCTTTACCAACTCTTTGTTTAATGGCAGCATTATCGTTCAAAGTTTGGCTTTCAAACAAGTCCTTCACGATGTTGATGTAGTTGTCTTGCCATTCTGGGAAAGAAGTGGCCACGAAAAGAGTGATTCTGGCTGGCTTGGAAGAGTCCACTTCTGCTGGCTTACCACCCTTCTTTTTCTTTAAAACGTTACCTTCAGCTTCACGAATGGATCTAGATAAGTTTCTGACGTAAGCCAAAGCATCAGACACCGACTTGTTGACAGGTTTGGTGGCTCTTGGGAACTTGGCGTCGTGAACGGTACCGGATTTACCTAAAACTTCTCTGTAGATGTACTCACAAAAGTGTGGGGCAATTGGAGCAAGAAGCAACACTTGGTTTTCGATATAAGATAAGATTAATTTCTTGTTCATACCGATGTTGCCGGCCACAGAGTCTCTGTAATAATCTCTAGCAGTTTGGAAATCGAAAAGACCGAATTTCAAGGCGTTCTTGTAGTTGGTGGCAGTATACTGTTCGTAGGTGATTTCCATCAAATCGTTCATTTCGTTTTCAAAAGCAACGTCGAAGAAAGAGTCGTATTCTCCGTCTCTTAAAGAGTCTTGGTTCTTGACAATATCTTCACACCATTCTTTCAAAGTGGTCAATCTTAAAATAGCAGCGTTGGCATTGGATTCATCGAAGTTGGCATCTTCAATAGTATCACCAGCATCGGCCATAGCAATTCTAGCAGCATCAGCACCGAATTTCTCGGTGATTTGTTCTAAAGTCAAGAAGTTACCAGTGGATTTGGACATCTTGGCATTGTTCAACATCAAATGACCGTTGGCTCTGATACCTTTAGGCCAGAACTTCTTGGGGAACAAAGCAACGTGGGTGTAAATAAGGAAAGTCAAGTGGTTTGGAATCAAATCCTTACCAGAGACTCTCAAGTCTATTGGATAGAAGTATTCGAATTCTCTTCTCATCTTCTGCAATTGTTCCTTTGGAATGTCAGACTCAATATCGTCACGGTGAGAGAAAATATAGTCAAACACTTCGTAAGTCATTTGCTCTGGTTTGATGTCAAAGGCTCCTTTGACCTTACCGAAGTAGTCTCCGTGTAAGAATCTAGCAATGGTGTAGTAAGCCATGTAAATGGTAGAATCAGACAAAGACTCAACCAAGAACTTTTCATCCCATGGGAGTCTAGTACCTAAACCAAAGTTTCTAGTAACAGCCCAGTTGTTTAACCAGTCCAAAACACCTTCAAAAGCGTGCTTAGATTCTTTACTCCAGGTTTCGGTTCCCTTCAAACATTCAATGGCTTGTTCCTTCCATTTCTCTTCACCGTAGTCAATGTACCATTGATCTTCAAGAGAAACAATACAGTCGTCACCGGATCTGGACACAACGAGTCCTTCTGGTTCACTGTACACGAAAGCCAAGTTGGCGTCAATTAAGTCTTTCTTAACCTTTGGTTTAGCCACTTCAACTTTGTCACCTTTGTATTTACCAATAACCATCTTACCGTTGTAGTAACCTTCTTTGTAAGCCATTTCCTTGGCTTTGGCTAATTGGATAGAATCCTTTGGAGATTGGATCTTCAAGTCTTTAACCAAGAATTCGGCACACTTGTCACCGTACTTTTCGGTTTGAATGATTGGAACAATGGTGTCACAAACCCATTCTTTTTCAATCTTGTAGTATTCTGGCTTGTTCAATAAGTCTTGAGTAGTGATGTAATCATCTGGAGAATCAGATGGCACACAAGTAACCACACCAGTACCTTTGGTAGCCAAGACAGTTTCCATAGGCAAAACTCTCAAGTTTTTGTTTTCGGCGTATGGAGCATTAATCTTGGACCCAATCAAATCCTGACCGTTGATTTCCACCACGGCCTTGTAGTAACCTCTCTTAGGAGTGATCTTTTGGTAAGCCATGTTCTTGAAAGCTCTTTCGGTACAGATAAAGTATTCATTGTTACCAGCATCGAAAATTCCATAGTTGATCTTTGGAGACACAAAACAACACGTTTGACCGTACATGGTCTCTGGTCTCAAAGTGGCAGCAACCAAGTACACTTTCTTGCCTTTTAAGTCGAATTTGTTTTCGCTGAACACCTTTTGGGCAGCATCGGCAAATTCTTCCACTTCAATCTTGATACCAGTGTATTCTTGTGGGAGAACACCTTCACCAGATTGTCTATCGTGATCCAAACAAGCTTGACCATCTTTTTCGGAGTAGATGGTGTATCTTTCACCGAACTTGATCTTATTGGAGTCTCTTAATCTGGTGATCTGCCATCTAACAAAGGCATCAAAGTATGGGTTAGCATCAGTGGTAACCATAGATCTTCTCCAGTCAACTCTTCCACCAAACTCAGTGACGTGTTTTTCGACCAAAGGTGGGAAGTATTCTAACCAGTAAGCAGGATCAGCAAACTTCACCACTTCCTTCTTGTCAATACCTAATTGCAACATAATCTCAAATTGATATTTACTTCTACCTTGTTTGGCAACCACCTTGGATTTTTTAGCCTTGAACTTGGTAACGTCGTCGTTCTTGGCCTTCTCTGGCTTGGCTTCTTCCTCTTCTTCCACTTCTGGTGGGCATCCGGCAAAGTCTTCACCAAAATCTTCAATCTCTCTCTTGATTTTATCGGCAGCCGCTTTAATTGGCATACCAGTACAGTGGAAACCTAAGGGGAACAAAGCTCTTTTACCGTTCATTCTTTCGAACCCGGTGGCGAACTCAACTTTGGACAAGGTGAAACTGTGACCAGCGTGCAAAATCCCGTTCATATATGGGAAAGCCATACTGGCAAGGTGCTTAGGATACTTTTCTTTCAATTCATCGGTATCTTCAATAGAAGTTTCTTCAACAGTTGGAGAATCAACTTCAAACACTTTCTCGTCGGACCATACCTTCTGGTACTTCTTTTCGATCTCCTTAAGAGTATCTCTACGAGTAGTGTTCTCTAATTTGATAGTGGAACTCATAGTCGTTTAAGTAGATTGAAGATTGAAATTTTTTTTTTTGGTTTTGTGAGAGCGGGCCTGTCAAATGGTGCGTCGTGTCTTGGCTAAAATGACTCAGTTGCAAAAAAGAGATAACTAGTCTAGGTATATATTATAGGCGATTGAAGTAGGTTTAATTGTAACACGGGGGCTATTTCCGTCTTTGGACAGCCACAGGCACAAAAAGGTGTGGTTTTGTGGCAGGTTTTGCAGGTGGTTTCTGGATTTTGAGGTCGGCAATAGTGCCCACATTAAGCGTCGTGTCATTGAACTTGACTGCATCTAGGGCTAACGAAGCCTTGCCTGAATCGTCTATTGTTTGGAACTGCAAAGCCACCGACTGTCTTTCTGGCAAATAAAGCAACTTTGTGTATGGAATATTCACTTTCTGTTTGATGAACGCATCGATCTGGTCTTTAGTAGCCTTAGGATCAAATCCACTGAGAACAATGGACTTTCTGGAGTCAAACGAGTCTATATTATCCACCTGTGGCCTGGCCTTGTTGGAAGTGCGTACGTTCATCGGCCGGCCTTGAAATTCGGTGCCATTCAACTTCAAAGCTCTTTCCACTGAAATTTCAGACTGGAACACCACGAACCCAAACCCACCATTGGCGTTACCCTTTTTTTTCATTTCGTCTTTTATTGGCAAAACGACACTTTCTATGTCCCCGCATTGGATGAAGAATTCTTGGATCTGTTCTTTGGTCACTTTGAAATCGATATTGGAGATGTACACTTCTCTCTTCACCACTGGCACCGACTTTTTGGCATGAGAGTCCGACACTTTGACCACAAGCTTGTACTCTCTCTGGTTTTCGTCCCTCAACACCGAACCGTTGAGCTGGGATACGGCTGCGGTCGCCAGTTCACTTTCTGAGTACTCAACATAGCAAAATCGGCGTACCTTATTTGACTTTTGCATGGGAAGTCTAACACTTATCACTTTTCCAGTTTGTGAAAAGAACTCTTCAAGTGAAGTTTCTGTCATGTTTGGAGGGAAGTTTGTCACCCACACAATAGCGTTCAATACTCTTTTCACGGTAATTTTGCTATTTTTGAGATCTTTGTGTGATTTCGTAAGGGCCGCAAGCACTGACTGTTTGGTGCCAAACTCAAGCACCGCTTCAAGCTTACCGTTGTCATCCAGGTAAAGCTTGACCGAATTTATATCCCCACAGTCGCTGAAGAATTTCCTGAGTTCTCCTTCTGTTGTATCAGAAACCAAATTTCCAACCTTCACAGAATTCTCTTCTCTGTTTCTAGGAGGATCAACTTCGTTTCGAGGCTTCTTCTCTGTTTGCTCGTCATACTCTTCCAAGCGTCTTTTCTTAGACACTTCTGGTTGTACCAGCTCTTCTTCTACTTCCTTGAGTCTGGTCTCTAATACTTCTTTCATTATATCATTTGCTTTCAAGAGAGCCTGTCTCTGAGAAGCTAAAGTGCCGTAAACCTGCTCATACAGTAATTGTTCCTGTAAAAATCGGTCAGGAAAGTCCATAGATGCAGCATTGCTAGTGCCCCATTTGAAGAGGCTGTTGATTTTGTCGTACCCCATATTGTGGCTCTTGTAGAGATTGACTGCAAAAACCCAAAGGTCACATTTTTCAGGAAACGTCTCCAACATCGTCTGCAACAAGCCATCAGCTTCATCAATCCGGCCATCTCGCTCGTAAATGGCTATACACAACTTCTCCACTGAGTTGTAAACGTCGTTGTTCTGAAGTGCAAACAGAAAAAAAGGACCAATGTAACTGCGGTCATAGGTTAAAATAGCCAACGCTAGCACTTTCCAGTCATCGTACGTATTATTGTGCATCAAATCCAAATACTCGATCCTCTTTATGGAGTATGAGAAATACTCTTTGTCTTCGAAAAGAGTCATGTTCCGTATAAGTTCGGCATAAGACATAGAAGACTGTGGGAAAGTTTTTACAAACCTAGGTAGAACCTCAAGCAATAACGAGTTGGTGTTTTCCTTCGAATAAAGCTGGTATATGTATGAAATCCACACGGATATCCACCCTTCGTCAGAAGCCAATAGGGACCGGTGGAAAATACAGGATACTTGTCTCATGTCGGTAGCATAACGGCCCACATCTGCCATATACTCGGACCAGAAATTAGGATCCTCGAATCTCTGGGACAAGTGAAGTTCATGTTTCTCGTAATAGATCATACTCCGCAGACTCTTGCTGTATATCTTCAGCATCATCTTCATATACTCGTTATAGTCATCGGGGAAATACTTGGACACAAATGAAGAAGTGTCATTGAAAGATTGCTGGAGGTGTTTATGAGGCACTCTAATGCGTTTTAAATAGAGCTTCAAAAGCCTATCCAAGTCCTCTGCATCCTTCGTGTCCTCGTAGATACCTTCAAAGAACGGTAGAACCTTGTCCCAGATCTTATGGCTGCCGTCAAAGTCATAAACCGTGTCATTCAATGCGGTGATGATTATATCTTGGAGGTCGTCTTTAGTCTTAAACTCCGCCACAAACTCAAGGTACTGAAGCCAGTAGTACACTGTGGGAAACTCCTGAAGCACTTTGGCATAGAACGTGTCAGTGAGTGCACGTCTTTGTTGTATGTCTTCAATTGCCATCAAATCTTCAAGAATATCCGTAACTTCATCTTGACTGAGCAGGAAATACTGAAGCTTATTCAACCGAGCATTGAACAACTCCAGGAAAGCGGTACTTTTGTCCACACGAAGCACGGCAATAAGATCTTTGTGTGCATTCAAGCTGAACGGATGGTCTTCCACTCTGTCCCGCAATTGAGCCACGTTCATTTGGCTTTAATTTTTGGTGTATGTAAATATATGTTTGTTAGATGGCGCATTAAGCTGAAATGTGTTTTTGGTACCCTAAAGAAACCACCAGTGCGCCTAACCGGCGATGCAATCAAATATTTACAGAAAAGCAAAAAAAAACTACAACATTGAACCATATGGACGCCAGATCGTATTTGAAGTCGTACGGCTGGACCGAAGGAGAGGCTCTTCTGAGAGGAGGGTTACGTAAGCCGTTGTTGGTGCAGCACAAAAGAGACACCAAAGGGTTGGGGCATGATAAAGATAAAGATGGAGAGACGTGGTGGGAGAGTCTTTTCGATGGGCATCTCAAGAATTTAGAGGTGAATAGTGGTAGTAAAGGAGTGCAATTCAGCATAGATGAGCAGAAGGTGGATTCCACGATACGAAAGAAGAACTCGCCGTTGTACCGGATGTTTATACAAGGAGAAGGATTGGCTGGAACGGTGGGGAAGACCAATTTTGAGGTGAAGACCAAGAAGTTCGACGCACAAGAAGTGTTTGAGAAACAGGTGAAGGGAGGAAGAGTCGAGGGTGAAGAGACGGGACTTGGTAAGGAGGTAGAGGTGGAGAAGAAAGAGAAGAAGGAGAAGGAGAAGAAGGGGAAGAGTAAAGACAAGAAGGAGAAGAAGGAGAAGGGGAAGAGTAAAGACAAGAAGGAGAAGAAAGATAAGAAAGACAAGAAGAAGGATAAGGAAGAAAAGAAGGATAAGAAAGGGAAAGATAAGAAAGACAAGAAGAAGGATAAGGAAGAAAAGAAGGATAAGAAAGGGAAAGACTCCAAAGACAAGAAGGTTAAAACGGATACGAAAGACAAGAAGGATAAGAATGGGTCCAAAGACTCCAAAGACAAAGACTCTAAATCCAGGAAACGCCATAGAGACGACACCAGTGGCTCCAAGTCCAAAAAGTCCAAGCTCTAACGCCCATAACAATCCTAAGCCATCCATCTGCATAGACTATATATTTAATGAATACTAATGAGTAGTGCGAGACAAAATATTTACAGATAACGTCAAATCCCGTTTATGATTAGGCCTAGTTTAAACACCGGCATAACGGCGTTTAAGCACCACCCCAAGACGTACCTCGTTTCGGCCACATCCACATACCTACTTGTGTTTTCCATTGGTTTCAAACGGCTTTTTTTTTATGTGTTTGTGTTCTGTTGTGGAATAGCCGTTTGTTTAGGCATAATCACCTATTACGTGTTTGTGTTCAAAATTCCGAGGAAAACCCACCACAAACCCGTCAATCACTTCACATTCATGCTTAAAGATGAGTGGCAGCGTCAAAAGCAAACTTTGGCCGTCGATAATGACGCTTTAATGCAGCCGGTGATGGAAGAATCGTTCCTCATCTCAGAAACTCTAGACGAGTTCATTAGTCTAATACTCCAGTCGTTTATCTCAGGATGGTACGGCCGAATAACGTCAGATTCCACCTTCGAGCTGAGCGTAACAATTGAGTTGAAACATGTGTTCCGAATGGTGAAAGACCGGCTCGAAAATGTGGATCTTGCAAGATTAATGGTGACCAAGATATGCCCCATAATTAACGATCATATAGTGGACTATATAAGAGCCGTGGACCGAGTACAAACCAAAATTAACACCAACAAAGGCGGCGTGGCGCCATTGGACCATGATATCGACGTTGCCCGGCAGTACAGAAGGGGGAAGATCCACCCGGCGGTGACAATCACCAAAACCGGTATTAATGATGCTAATGAAAAACAATACCTCCGGACTAAAGTAGGCCAGATACTCCCGTTTTTGTTGTCTGAAAGAGAGAGTAAGAATGAAATAGGGGTATCGTTGGTCCGTGAGATTTTGGCCTGTACGATACTAGCCAATATCTTCCAGTTGATAGGGGAAGGTGATTTCTATAATTTGATGATTGTGAAACTAATTGGAGACAATTTGAAGAGAAGAGACCAGGTGAAAAAGTTGAGAGAGGCATTGGATGAGCACACCAAGAAGCATACGTCCAAGACTCCTAATTTGGATGATACTAATAAGTTGAAAGATTGCATAATAACTGAAAACATGGATATAGTCAGCTATAACAACTGTTTGGAGAGAATCAACCAGAAAACCTCTCTTGATGAGTTAAAACAGCTAAGAGTGTATGTTTCTTTCCAGTTGTTGCAGACACCAAAGGACACCAAGATTCTACCCCGTTTGAAGGAAGTACAGGGGTTGGTAGAGAGTAAAATCAAATACTTGGAAGCCAACTCTGGAATCACTTTGAATAAGGCCTTAAATATCAAACCAATACTTGAAGAGTTTTCTAAGTTCCTAAAAGAACGGTCCAGGACTTATCTTTTACAGTTCTGGCTCTGTGTGGAGAAGACCAAAAGTCCATTAGAGCTCCAAGACGACAAATTATCGCTTACAATGGGGTTCACCAACTCCAAGGAGGTGGCCAGCATATATTCCGACTTTTTGAAGACTAACCGAGTGAAAATCCCCTTGAAAGATCTTCGTATCATTGAAGAGTATATCCATTCCAAGGATCTTATTACCAAAAATGAATTGTATAAGAAAGCCAGAGACGTTCTTTTCAAACTACAAGCAGACGTATTTGCAGCCATGGAAATAGATTTCCAGGAATTTTCTAAGACTGAAGTGTTCAAGAGCTTGAGTCTTCAAGTTCAGGATAAACAGAGAGTTGATGGATACGTTAGTCCCGTGGTTATTAAGGCTGTGGAAGATGCTTTCACTCAGATCATGAAGAGCAATAACGATTTCTCTACTTTGGATACACGCAGGCAAATCCTGACTACAGATTTAACCAAGGGGATCTTCGGCGACTCGTTTGATACCCTTGAACCTTCGGTGCATTCTAACCGGAATTCTAGGTTATTTGATGATCTTAGTGATGAATCGGGGACAGATAATGAATCCCTCAATTTCGACTCAGATACAAATTCTAATCTTCAAAATTCAGTGGAGCTTGACCCTGATACTGATAATGACATGGAGGGTCTGCAATCGCTTTTATTAGCAGCACCAGGAGATTTGAAGTTGGCAGAAGAAATCGATAGAATTTCTGAGGAAATTGACCGGTTAAACGAACAACAAAACATTTTATTACCATTGATCACTAAAGCTGAGTTAAGCAGAAATATATCGGAGCTTAAGATTCTTAAAAATTCTCAGTTGAGTCTTGAACGGGAAATCAATGCCAAAGAGTTACAGAAACAGCAGTATATTGTACAAGAAAATGACAACAGTTTATACGGGAAGTCTACTGTGTCTATAAAATCATATGTTGGAGGAAATGAAGACGGAAAAGACTTTATTCTTTACATAATTGAAGTGCAGAGGTTCTCCGATAACGAAACGAACACATCTGGATGGATAATTGCTAGAAGATTCAGTCAATTCTTCAAACTTCATGAGTATCTCCGGGCAAGGTATCCAGAAGTGAACGAATTGAAGTTTCCCAAAAGGACCATGTTCAAATTGAATCAAAAACAGATCATTGAGCTCAGAAAGAATTTGCTTGAAGAATATTTGCAAAATCTCTTGAAGATTTCAGAGGTATGTGGAGACAGAGTGTTCCGGTCATTCTTGTCATCAGAAAACTTCAATATCAGGGGCCGGGACAGGGCACAAATACGTCTGAAGAAGACAGCCATGGAGCTGGTTGCAAATACGTTTTACAATGGTATTTCAAGTAAGCTTCTGGGACGTAAACCGAACAAAGACGGTCCCAAAGCACAAATAGATGAGGAAATGGTGAAGAATTTGAAAGAAATGGAGAAGGAGTTGAAGTCGTTCGAAGAGAGAGAGATTTTCATTAAACCGTTGATAAACCTTTTGATGACGGTGTTCAAATTGAAAAATGCCAGGAGTTGGTTAAGAGGAAGGGCATTGTTGGTAATTTTGCAACAGATATTTGGCACCACTATTGAAAAGAAGATCTACGAGCAAATTGGCCAGGTTAAACAAGAAGAAAACATTTTAGACGTTTTGATCATGATTAAAAATCTTGTTTTCCCTGATGGCAGATTTAGAGACTCGCCTGTGCCCAGAACACCTTTAGAAAAGGAAACTACCAGAGAAGAATCTAAATTTCTACTAAATCTGTTCATGGGTGAGTCTTTCAATACTATCTTTGGAGTATCCAACACCAAGTACGCATTTAGTGTTGTGTTTAATTCCATTCAAAATGACTTTTTGGTCAAACATTTGGTGTTTGAGATCTTTGATGAGCTTATAGTCTCATTATTTCCAGAGATACAACAGTGAATATGCATGCAAAGCTCAAAACGAAGAATTAAAAGCAAATGAAGGATAGTGTTCTGCTGTATTGATAGGGCCTATAGAGAGCTAATTTGATAACACGAGTGATCTAAATAGATGAAATTTTGCACCCGAGTTAGAAGCTTGCAGATTAAATACAAAATACAAAAGTTTTAATGCTAAGAAGTTTTCTTCACGACAATATGTTTGCTCGTAACTGTAAGAGTTTATTCTTAACTGTAGATGTCCATTCTTTAGTCTTAACTGTGTTAGCTATATCGTTTTTAATCTTAGGCAAACGCATCGCGTTAAAAAATACTCGTATTTACCAATCGGCTATTACAGTTTTAGATAGTGTTGGTGTTGGCAGTGTTGAAGGTTTGGTGTTGTTTCTAGTCTTATTCCATGAAAAGAAGAGGAAGATTTTTTATGGATAAACTAGAAAATATCAGCATTGACATGAAACTAATAGAAGATCTAGAAACCGTAAATTTTGCAGATCAAAGGGAAGCTGTTAAAGATTATTTTAAGGCCGCAAAAATGAGAAAGGTAGATAACACGGTCCATGGTGAAAGGAAACTACAATACCTTAGAGGCGACTAGCAACCCCTTACAAATACTGACTCTTATACCGTCAATATTACTGTCTGTTTCTGTTTGTTACTGTCTCGTAACCACTCGTAATACACCTTATTCACTGAATCTCTTGTCTTGGCAGTTTCGATGCAACCGTACCCCGGTTCGATCCCTTTATGTGCCATTGTTGTCTTATCGTCAACGGTGTTCGATGTTGTTCAATGCGGGCATTGTTCTGTGTGTCGACAGCAAAATCGCTGCATATATCGTTCAGAGTCTCAAACACATTGTATCCACGTTCACCTACTCCTCCGCCAGTTCAATCAGCCTCCTTATTCTCTCCCTGTCTCGGTCCAACCACGGAAAGACGATAACGAAATTTCGAAAATCGTGCGCCAACCAAACAAGTGACTGAGGCTTTGATCCCGTGTGACTTGCCTAGAAATAGTTTCCAACACTTTCTTCTCCTCCCCTAACTACTGGTATAAAAAGGTCCCAATTCCGAAAAAACACATCAATCAACGTATAATTTTGATGTCAAGTGATCCTGATAACAAACCTACAGTCCCAGAGGGCTGGCTCGCCAAATTCGACGATAAATACAAAACATGGTTTTACGTTGATTTAAGCACTAAGAAATCACAATGGGAAGCTCCTTTAGGTACTACTTTCGACAGTGATATCAAACCACCAGCTTATTCGCCTAACGGGTCCGGTGCTACGCCTGTGGCTGCCCAAAAGACGGCAGGAAGCGCTAACAGTGGCGGTTCCAGAGGCTATGGAGGAGGTCCACAAGGCTACAACCAAGGCTATCCTCCGCAAGGATACAACCAGGGATATCCTCAACAGGGGTACCCACAACAGGGATATCCACCACAGGGCTACGGTTATCCTCAGCAGGGGTACCCACAACAAGGTTACGGCGGTTATCCACCACAACAGCAATATGCTCAACAAGGTAGAGGTAGATTCGGGGGAATGGGTGGTGGTGGTGGAAGCAGTATGATGCCTATGGCTATGGGTCTTGGAGCCGGTGTGCTAGGCACCATGGCTGTTACTAGTATGATAGATCACGAGGAACAAGAGGCTTACCAAGATGGATACCAAGACGGTATGGGAGGTGACGACTTCGGAGGAGGCGACTTTGGAGGTGATTTCTAAGGAGGAAGTTTGCATAGAGAGGAAGAGAACATCAATGTACAATTTGTAACTATTTAGATAAATAAACCGTTATGACTTATGGAATCTGTCACATCAAGTACGTGGGCACTCTGAAAAATAGTGGCGTGTCTTTACCAATACACCTTTAGTTCTCAAATTTTCATTTCGCAAAACTGACCAACCAAATTAAGTCAAATTTGTATTATAGATGAGATTCACTAGAGTTTTAAAACAAGCCGAAGAAGTCTTGGTCAGAAGTGCTTCTGGAAACAGAACCGGGTTAACGGGGATTTATCAACACCCAAATCCTAGACCTTCTTTGATCTCCCTTTACAACCATACCTTGACCCTTTTGGATAAAAAGTTTCCTAAAGAATCTGTATACAGACAATCGGTTGAAACTTTGACTAAAAACAGATTAAACGTGGTTGAAAACCATGATGTCGTGGAAGAAATAGAGACCAAGATTGGTGGAGGGTTGATAGAAGAGATTTTGATTCAAGCCGATGAAGAGTTAAAGTTAGCACACGAATTAGCAGAATTAAAGGTATGGGAAGAATTAGAAGAAAAACCATTAGATGATCAATGGGTTTACTTTGGTAAGAAAATCTAGATGGTATCTAGGTTCAAACGCCGTTTTCATGTAGCATAAATATTCAAATAAAGATATTCTGAAACACTTTTGTTACTACAATATTCATTAAACAAAAAATGTATACATACCTATGAAAAATATCAAAGCACTTGAATCAGTGTTGGATTTTTCAACAACAAGAGTTGTTGGAAGTAGAAGATCCCTTCGAAACGTCAATCCCAGAAGCTTGTTTCACGGGCTCATCCACATGTTTATCTTGAATAATACCAGCCAATTCATAAAATATAGCATCAACATTAGTATTAGATTTGGCACTGGCTTCCAAGAATGGAATGTTCAATTTATTGGCTAATTCTTGTCCCTGTTCAGTGCTAACTTGTCTACCTTCACTATCATCACATTTGTTTCCAACCAAAAAGATTTGAGCGTCTTCATTAGCATGTTGAGTAACAGTTTGGTACCAGTTCTCAACATTTTCAAAACTACGGGCATCTGTAACATCATAGATCAAAACAATCCCCATAGCTCCTCTGTAATAAGCAGTGGTGATGGTTCTGAATCTTTCTTGTCCAGCAGTGTCCCAAACTTGTAATTTGATCTTCTTACCTTTGCTCTCTATTGATCTAATCTTGAAATCGATCCCTATAGTGGTAATAAAAGAAGGGTTGAACTTATCTTCCACAAATCTTAATAATAAACACGATTTCCCAACTCCACTGTCTCCTACTAACAACAACTTCATGATCATATCATACGTTCTAGATGGTGCTCTTCCACTCATTTTCTGTTGGTTCTATTTTTTGCTATGGCAAATGTGTTGTTTCTCCTATATAAAACGTTTGTGTGCGGGTGTTTTTCGACGGTGGGAAATGAAACACGAGACAAACTAAAGATGATTTGTATGAGTTGTGGCTGTATATTCCGTTTCCTTATATTCCGATTGACACTTTGGTGCAGGAACAATCGATATCGAGTTTGGTGGACGGTTGCCTGATTTAATGCTGATAAAACAACTGATCACTAATAATTTTTTTTCCGTTGTCGTTTAGTCGCACCGCACAAAGATGTCAATTTTGGCGTTGTATGAAAATCTTAATTAGCCATAATAAAAAATTAAACTATGTAAATAACTTACAAGAACACTTCCACATTAATTTCCACGCACGAAGCAGCGTAGGGAATCTCAAACGACTTCATCACTTCGGGGTGCAACACACCTAAAGATCCAATAACTTGGGCATCGGCTTCGGGAGCTGCTCTATAGTATACTTTGGCTCCTCTGCCGGGGAAATAGCTGGGGATATCAGTGGCTTCTTCTATCCAGTATCCTCTGCCTGTGTTTTCCTTAGGGTTTTCGATCCAGTTGGCTCTTAAAGTTTGCATCAACTTACCTAATAACCCTTGGATGTACTCGAACCCAGAAGTTTTCCCTGCTATAATGGCCCCCCAGTTTCTTTGGTTGAAAGCCTTTCTCTCTAATTTATCATCTTTAAGTACAATATCACCGCATTCGAAAACCTTGATAGGTAAAGAATGTTTTCTGTTTTCCTTGATGGTTTTCAATAACCCGGGGATAAGCGACGTTCTCACCACTTGGTACTCAAAAGTCTTTGGGTTCTCTAACTTAACGGCAGTCTTACCATCATCTTCGAGTTTCATGAACTTGAAATTTTCATCATGACTGCTCAAGGTCAAAGCCAAGATTTCAGAGTATCCAGCTTGAGAAGAAGCTAATCTGAAGATATCTCCCACTTTGTTAACTGGCAATGGGGCAGCAACCAACCCATCGGCCTTAGGTTTGGTTTTCACAAGATTGTTGAATCCATATGCAATGGCTGCATCTTCCATTATATCCACTTGGTGCAAGATGTCGGATCTGGTGATTGGTATACTGACTTCCAACAACTTGTCGTCTTTAGTAGTGGCATCCAATTCCATCTTTCTTAATAATTTGGCGATTTCCTCTCCAGACAAGTCCAAGGCCAAACAAGAGTTGATGTACTCGATTTCAGCTTCTGACTTTCTTGGAGTGACACTAGGACACAATCTGCTCTCACCGTTGTGTTCAGAAACGATTTCAATTGGCTCGATTTCGAATGGTTCAGCACAGTAAACAGAGAACATGGCCACTAAAGTCTGAATAACAATCTCGGTCTTGGTTCTGTCGGTACCAGTAACGTCAATAAAAACGTTCTTGGTGTCCACACTGATTTTGGAGTGGTTGGAGTTGATGATTGGTGGTAAAGAACACACAGTTCTGTTTTTATCCAAAATCACTGGGTAAACTGGAGAATCTCTGATGATGTGTAAGTATTTGGATAAGTGTCTATCTTTTTCATAGAACTCCATGATTCCATTACCATCCATTACCTGAGTTTGATTCAATGGAGCAAATTTGATATCTTCCGGTTTTAAGGCTTCATATGTGAAAGGACCTTCAATAGTATCTAAATCGTGAGTACCGATGGCAACTAAGGTTCTGTTACGACACAAGTTGGTATGCAATTTATCCTGTAATGCGATGAAAGAATCATAAGAAGTTTTGGTGAAAGTAACGTTCCTTAAGATGGCAGAAGCAGCATACGGACGAACTGATTCAACAGATTTGTCAATGGTTAATTTGGTAGTGGGCTTAGTCAATTTGTACTCGGGTGTTTTCTGTCTGCCCAAGAAGATGTTTAATGCCTGAGCAATCCCTTCAAAACACAACATGTCATATCTGTTAGCAGGGATTTCGATCTTCAATTGAGGTCTCTCTCCTTCGGCACAGTCTTCTGTAGTATCTTCATCTAATTCGATCCCGAAATCGAAACACAACTCGTCGAACTCTTCGGTGGTGTAGCTCTGACCCAAATAGTCAAACAAGTCTTGTTTATCAACAGCAATAGTTGGCATTTTCCTGCGGGTTGTCTTAGTTGTGGTGTTTGACGGTTTAAGTTAGGTATCTGACTCAAAAGTGAAATTTTTTTTCTCACTTTCTCGCCGTATGTGAGATACGCTGTATTTTTGGTGGTCAGCGTAAATTTGAGTCCTGTTGCAAATTTACATTCATAGACTAGGTGCTTGTATTTGTATATAAATGGTATAAAGTCAAGCATGAAATTGTGGGGGTTGGTGTGGTTTGAAATGCTAAAAGCTTATTGTTCTGGCTTATTGAGAATATTCGACGCTTTGTCCTTCAACCCTTTGGCGTTATCGACTATGGTGTCTTTGATATGAGCATTTGCCAATTTGTCACTGACGCTTTCCATCAAAGTGGGCCCTGACTCCTGTGCTGGCTTATCTCCGAGTGGAACTTCGTCAGGGAGCTTATACTCTTCGTTCTGGGGCTTTTCCTTCTTGGCTTTCTCGAGCTCTTCTGCCTCCTTCATTAACGAACCCACATCGAAAATAGGCGTAGGATTATCTACGGTTGTATCTTCTGATGCTGCAGCAACATTGGACTCTGGGGCATCGCCAATATCGTTCCACCAGCCGTTCTGTCTTCCACCAAAGAACTTCTTCCACCCTTTTTTCTGTTTCTTGCCCCTTTGCTCTTCTTCTTCAAGCTCTTTCTTCATTCTGGCTCTTGCTTCATCGAACTCAAGCACTAGCTGTCTGCGTCTTTCTCCCTCCTCTGAGTCTGGCTCTTCAATCTCTGCAAAATCTTCATCCAACACTTCCCAGTCAAGTTCCTGTAAGATTCTAGGAATGGCTTTTCTGTATGACATATGACCTTCTGCAAACTCAGTAACATCGACGTTTTCAATGCCATGGAAGTCTGTGATAGGTGAGAGCCCTGCAATCGACAGTAACCCTCCGCTGGTAGCTCTGAACAAATAGCCAAGGACCCAGTCCTTCCTGGAGTACCCGTTAACAAACCGGCCACTCACTACGGCTCTTGCAAGCCCCAACTGGTCTTTATTAACTGCTATAGGGCTGCCCAAGATGATGACATTTTCCACTAGCCCAAAACACCCTTTCTGTGCCAACTCAACCAAGCAGGAGTAAATCACTCTGGACCCTAAGGAGAACCCAACTAACGTCACTGGCCGCACACCGAGATTCCCCGAGATCAAAGTATCTGCCAAAATCTTCCCAGCCTTCCAGGCCCTGTCTAAAGAGACATTCCAAGGGTTATCAACCAAATATGTGATCTTGGACAAAAGAATTGGCACTTGGATGGCGGCCATCAATGAACTGGCAATGGTGGCTCCCAAAATCTGCTGAATAGAAGAAGTCAAGGCCTCAGTAGCTAAAATCCCAATAGTTTGACCCATCGACTTCAACATTTCCGGCTCCCAAAGCAAAGAAAAAAGGTCTCCCATCACTGGATCGACAGTGGAGAATGGTAGTCTCACGTCATCCGCTTTACCTGTCATCCACCCACTGACGGTTATAATTAAATTGGCTCTTTTGTTGTTATGTAATGGTTTCAATTCAAATATTTCCACCTCACCAGCCCTTCTTTGTCCAGCTTTGGCTCCCACTTTGGCTCCAAGTACAACACCACCCGTGGTGATAATAGTAGTTCCCCCCACACCGGCCAAAAACCCACTGGTACCTCCAATTCCAACTGTGGTCAATCCAGCAGCCAAACCGGCTCCGATGACAGGTGCTAATAATCCTGCAGACAAACCGATTGCCAAAGTACCTCCCACAGTTGCCAATCCAATGTATGCCATTCTCTTTCGTTTGTTCTTTTGCACATACTTCTCAATAAACTGTTTGTCATTGAGTTTTTCTTCCTTATCTTCAAGAGACTTATCCTTTGTCTCCATCTCCAAACTGCCCAACATCCGTCTTTCAAACTGGAAAACCTCCACCTTCTTGATACCCAAGGCGTCTGCAAACCTCATGAGTAAAGTCCGTGACCTGCTGTCATAATAACCATCACTCAAAAGCAAAAGGAACAAATCACAGATCAAGACCCACTCCAAGCTGAACCCCTTGATATTCTTGTTCTTGTCGTTTGTGGTGTTCACTGTCAATGTAGAGGTCAAGTCTCTGTAGTCGAGTCCATGCACACTGAGGTTTTCAATCATCTTTTGCTCTTGTTCACTGAGTTCCATATGGTTGTAGATTTTGCCCGTTATGTACATGGACCAGTTGGCAAAATTCTTTTGACTGGACAGGAGCTCTTTGGCAATCCTCGTGGACGTCGACTGCTTGATCCTGGCGAGATCTGTGGCCATATCCACCGATATAAGGTGCACTATCCCCACATAAGAGAACCGTTGGCCTTCTGTAAGCATATCCTTGGTGGACTGTAATGCCTGGTCAGTCTCAAGATTCTCATCCTCTTCATATAGCTCGTCATCTTCCAGGCCATCTGCGGCTTCTTCACCCAGCTTCAGCGTTTCTGGCTTGTCTTCGTCTCTGTATTTTGCAAACTTGTGCTCGAGATCTTCTCTGGTCATAAATAAAAAGTCTGTCTTCTTATCAAGCTCTGCATATTTAGCCACCTGTTCTGCCGTATCGATCCTGGTGTACCCGCCATTCACGTTCTTTGGATCAAACATGTCGTGGTCTCTCCCGGATTCAAACTCTAAATTGCCTCTATCGTCATAGTAGTCCTGTTCCGTCACGGTTCTCATGGGTTTCCAAGTAGACGGATCATCATTAAAAAAATCATCTTCATTCCGCTGAATTCTTTCCTCCTTCGTCTCTTTCTTAACCGGCTGTTCTTCCTCAATGGGCTCAAATCCTCTGCTTTCGTCCACTGTGTTATCAGGGGAGAATATCGTTGCTTTGACGTCTGAATCATTATTCACCTTGTGGCTCTGGCCCAAATCAAACTCCACATAACTGGTATTAAAAGACTGGGAAACGCCGCTGTCGTGACCCAAGTCGCCCCCATCCTCCGTCTCGCTATCGGAGTCTCTAGTCTGGTACGCCATGGCCCCCGGAAGTGAGGGCAATTGCAGTATGCTGGTCCGAGACCCTGCTTCAGGTCGGTCATGAACATGCGAGTTTGTGATTGTAGACGAGGAATTGTTGCGGTCGTCGTATGTCCGGTCGAACTGTGACATGTCGCTGTATATGATGTAGCGGATATGTGTTTCTGTGGCAATATAGCTACGTTAAATTACAGATTGGGAGATGCAGTGCAGAATAATAGGGCGGTTTTAACTTTTGACACTTTTTGCTATCGCGAATCATATAGCCGTATAGACCGCAGACGAAACAGAGAAGAGTGCAAAAAAAAAGAGACAAACACCACGTTATTGGACAAGCAGGACACAGAGGTGAACTTAGAAAATGAGAAGTTACAGTGAGAAGAACTCCCATTGGAAATCCAATGGTATTTTGTTCTGGATAGGTTTTGAATGTATGCAACATGGTTTTACTCCAGGCGTCTCATTAGCCAAATGACCGTTCGCAGAGTTCAGGAATATGTTGCCACGGACAGCGACCGAACTACAATCACTCCTACCTTGCGGTAGAAATGAGAGCTCAAGATCAATCCGTTTGTTATCCAGTCTGTCAACGGAGCTACTCTGTTCCAAATTGCCACAAGGACAACTTTATTACCGGGCCAAACCCAACAAGATCCACATCCAAACACATCTAGCTTCTTCGTGTTCACTATCGCTCAAACCCCTTGCGGAGGACCAATAGAAACACAAACAAGCCGTAGCGATGATTTAGACTGTCTGATCGAAACCAGACGGTGAACCTCTGGCTTGAACCCAGAACGGATGGAACTTGCTTCACGAGCGTTGAACTGCTACAAAGAAACCACTACAGAGTACCAAATGATAACCGAAGTTTAATCAAAAGTCCCCTGAGGGTCTGCATTTGTAACACAGACTGTTAATTAAAAAAGAAGAAAAGAAAATTTTTGGAGAGCATCGCGTACTTATATAGTTTTTTTTTTTGGGATGTGTTTGGTGTGTGCACGCACTCCACTTAATCTTGCAAAAAGCGAGAGTGAGATGGCATCTCTGATTAAATCGGTATAAGGAACAAATATGGGATTAAGGAAAGCCACTAATATACAAAAGACCGGTAGAGCACCGGCCCCGGCACCCGTAGCGGCAAATGAGGGCGGGAACGACTTCATACCGTTTGCATCGGAGTATGCCATGGAGCCAAAGCATATCATTGATCTTTTCAAGCAAGAATTCAAATATATTCTTGAGTCGCCAGATCTTCAGCAGTTTATTCAAGTAGTAAAAGGCCAATTGTACGAGAGAGAGTACGTTGCTGCCTTTGACAACGATGACAAGCGGTTTGCGTACGCTTCAAGGTGGACGCCGGCCCGGGCGTTGGCATATTCTTCTTTATTTGCCAGCTTAGATCCCATACGAGAGATGTTGGAGGAACCCAATGACGCCAAAAAAGTGCTATGTGTAGGAGGAGGTGCCTCCGGTGAGGTTGTGGGGCTTGCCTCGGTGTTTTGTCGGTTGAAAGAGGCACATTCGACATCATCTTCCTCGCTTGATGTGCAGGTGGTGGATATAGCTAACTGGAGAACGATAGTGCATAATCTTACCAGGTATATCAAAGAGAACTGGATATATAAGCCAGAAAAGTTGTCTACCACCTTCTTCCAGCACGATATACTTGGTGACTCTTACATGGGGTACTCCGACTTGGATTTAATCACGTTATTGTTCACCACCAACGAATTGTTTGCAGAAAAAAGGGCCCCTACGGTCAAATTCCTTCAGAAATTGAACAGTAGGTGTAAAAGTGGAGCGTTGTTGCTAATAGCGGAAAGTGCAGGATCTTATTCACATATCACTGTGGGCACCAAAAAGTTCCCCGTCCAGTTTATCATCGACACCGTCTTGTTAGGCAAACAGGGCGAAGATTCTGGGCCATGGGAATTGGTCGACCAAAGTGAGAGTTGCTGGTACAGATTGAACGGGAAAGAGGTGTACTATCCCATGAAATTGGAGAACATGAGGTTTTTCTATAGACTATACAGAAAGAAGTGAATATACTGCAGCATTGGCTGCAAATATCGCCACAAACGGAAACTGGCGGGACGGGCCCCGCTCTTGTAATGCTGTGTTTGTGTTAACTGCCACAAACAAGCTTTTGCCTTTTGTTCCACTATAGTACCAGTGCAATACCCCATTATACGCCTCGTGGTTCCACGAGCCCTCTCCCCTCTGCCTTGATAAAGTTTACGCGAAGCTAAAAATTAAATTTATCATAACTTTTGTTACACAACATCGATGTCTTCATCAGAACGATTATTAAGCGACCGTCCCTACCGGTGCCGGCTAGCCGAAGATTGCTTAGTGTTGCAGGACCAGGCCATTGATTTAGAGTCTCAAACAACGCCCTCTTCTTATCTGTGTTTTCCTGGTTCAGAAAAAAAACCAATTACACAAATCCCATACAAGGACATATTATGGTGTGAATATTTAGAGGAAAGCAAGTACAAAATCACATATGTGGTTCCACACAAGAAGACGGTCGCGTTGCACAGCATGGTACTGACCATTGAGGACGTGCCCTCGATGTTCAACGCCAAACAGTCGGAAGATTACAGCCGCCAAATTCTCGAAAAAGCGTACGGCGACAGCATGATAGCGCCTTCTATTTTGGTGATAGTGAACCCGCACGGAGGCCCCGGGAAGGCCAGGCTGATCTATAACAAGGAAATCCGGCCCATACTAGAAGCCGCCCACGTGAATTTGACGATGGTGGAGACCCAATACTCCACTCATGGCACAGACATAGCCAGAGACTTGGATATTGACAAGTACGACATTGTGGCGTGTTGTTCCGGGGACGGGATCCCCCACGAGGTGATCAATGGGTTCTATCAGCGGCCCGACAAGGGCGTGAGTGCTTTTAATAAAATTGCGGTGACCCAGTTGCCTGGAGGGCTGGGGAATGCGTTGGCTTTGAGTACGCATGGAAGTAATGATGCGGCTTCTGCCACGTTCAGCATGCTTAAGTCGGTGAGAACAAAGATAGATGTCATGTCTGTGACACAGACTGACAGTACTGGTACAGGGGAAGTGACAAAGCTCTCATTTCTTTCTCAGTGTTACGGTACCATTGCCGAAGCCGATATAGGAACGGAGCATTTGCGGTGGATGGGGCCTATAAGGTTCGACTTGGGCGTGGCTCACAAGGTTTTCACCCGGGCAAAGTTTCCCTGTGACTTGTACGTGAAGTACGCCACGTTTACCAAAGACGAACTTTACACTCATTTCCAGACGAATGCTGGCAAATCGGATGAGGCACAAGACATCACAGAGAAAGACATGATTATAACAGGACCTAAATTGTCTGAGGAGCCACCATCGGACTGGATACAGGTGTCCAGAGACATCACCGATAATTTGAATATCTTTTATGTGGGTAATATGCCGGTGATGTCAGCAGATACGCCGTTTTTTCCAGCTGCCTTGCCTAATGACGGAACTATGGATATGGTTTTGACAGATACCAGGACTCCTGTACTCAAATCTGCTGCTGCCTTATTGTCTGTAGAAAAGGGTACGCATGTGGAAGAAGATGGTGTGCTTCATCACAAAATCAAGGCATATAGGCTTGTTCCTAGAACGCCTGAAGGGGCCAAACACTATATATCTATAGACGGGGAAGATTTCCCGTTCAAAACTTTCCAAGTGGAAGTTTTGCCTGGTGTTATGACGGGGCTTTTGAATAATGGGGCTTACGTTTCTACTAATTTCGGCAGTTAATATATTTATGATCATTACATCTTTACTCCCCTTTATCATCTATAAGTGCCATTAATGTAGCTTGTAAGGGGTTTTGTGGGGGAACACAGAGGCGTGAACGCTGAACCACTGGTATTGAGCTTTCTGACCATCAAGTCGCTCAATTCGTTCAACATCTTGTTGTAGTTTGCTTGTTTATTTGCAAGCTCTCTTTCTAAAATCGACTCGTTGTTCAAGAAGTTGGTCACTAAGTCCGACACAGCAGTGACGACAAACTTATTGGTTTCATTCAACAAGGTGTTATGGTTTTCTCCAAATATTTCAATGGACTTCAACGCCTTTAGTATGCCGTGGAAATAACTAATAGACTCCTTATACATCATGGGCCGTAACGACTTTTCGCAGCCATTCAATAGCTCATTGTAGAACTTGATCAGGAGCAGATGACTCAATTTCAAAGCTTCAAACTGAGAAATCATATGGTCGTTGGCACTCTCGTTCTCTTCAAGCTGCAAACTGACCTGTTTCATGAAATCTCTACATTCGTTGTATTTGGTGATGTAGTAATTGTTGTTGGAGATGATCTCGAATTTATCTTCGTTGAGTTTTCTTATGGTGGAGTGAAACTGTTCGTTTTTCTCAGTCAAAGCACAAACTAACTCAATCTTAGAGCTTAGCTCTTCTCCAAGGTCTCGTAACAGCATTTCCTTGGTGTTCAAGTCCTCTTTCAAAAGGTTTTTAGTTGCATCTAAGTCTTCTATCTCCAGACGTAAACTCTTGCATTGCACTTCGAGATGGTCAATTTTCGAATGGGAAGCATGCAATTGGCTTTGGTACACTTCCGTTGCTTTAGTAAACTCTGTATTCTGTTGTTTCAAGCTCTCAATCTGCTTTTGGAGCTGCAAGTTTGTCTCCTGGAGCTCTCTCTTACTGGCATCGAGTCCTTTCACCTCATTTTCCAAAGCAGACATTTGACATGTAGTATCAAACAAGTCATTTCCGAGCTGGGTTTCCAGCTGCTGGTAGCGCTTGACGGTTTCATGCAACTCTCTGATTTCGTCTCTGAGACTTTGAAACTGCTCTTCTGTGCCTTCACGTTCTAGCTTGAATGAAGCCTCGTTCATATTGTTGATTAGCTCCAACTCGTGCCTGGCCAGTTTGCTCTTGTGGAGCTGGGCATCAAGGTCTTCCACGATGATTTCAAAAGATTCCACTCGTTCAACTAAATCCTCCTTGTCGTGCGAAAGGTCGGCAATATCCAACTCGTACTCTTCCTTCTCTTTGAAAATTCGACTTATGCAATTCACAAGGTCGACACCTTTATTGCCGTCTCTTTGTTCTTCGGGAAGCTGGCCCACCACTTTTCTGATCTGGATTAGTGTTTGGCTTGCTCTTTCGTCTTCAAGACTCTTTAACAAAGCATTGCTCTCAAGCTCATGGACCCTGTTGACTAGATGGTTGTTTTGAAACAAAAGTTTCTGGAGTTCAAACTCATTTTTGGACAGCTCTGCTGTTATATCTGAGTTGGACTTCAAGAGCTCTTGGTTAGTGGCACTCAAGTGGAGATTCTCCTGTTTTGCCTGACACAAAGCTTCGTTGTTTGTTTGGTAGTCCAAGAGCACCTCTTCTAGTTTCTGTGCTGCTTCTTCTTTCTCCTGTAGGCTCTTGTTTGCTGCCCTTATATGCTTGGAAATACACTCTAGAGCCTCAACCACTCCTCCGGTGCCAATCTCTAACTTACTGGTGCCGCAATCTTCAAGGATACCAGATAGAAGCTGCCCAATATGTTTCTTTCTGCTCATCTGTTCTTCACTAAGACCGGTAGAAGGGCTCATTGTCGTATCTTTCAGTTCCAAGACCGGCATCTTGGTGCCAAAGTCAACTAAACCTCGTAACAGCAGTCCTTCCAGAAATTCATCACCTGTGCCGTTATCTGTTTCCGCAGGGAATACCGGCAGTTCAGGTTCGAGCTGGGTGTTCAAAGATCTAAACTGCAAACTTGTACGAGACCCAAGAGTCAAGAACGTTGGTGGCTTGAAAGCGTCAGGAGGCTGCTTATATACCACCGAATCTGTATCTGATGCAGATTCTGATTCCGAATCCTCATTATCCACCTCACTTTCCATCGCCAGGGGCTCTGGCATATACCCAGTGGATGGAGAAGACACTATGCCTTCTAAGGACAACTCATTCAAAAGGTCGCCAGTGAACCCTCTTGTTTCGCTGATGTTTCCAACTTCCAACTCCTGTTCGTAATCGTGCTCTACCAAAGACAAAACAACGTTCGGATTGGCGCTTGGAACAGGTTCCACGTACTCTTCCTTGACCAAGTTCTCCTTCCCTGGCTCAAGGATATCGGCTTGGAAAAGTGGTTTGGCATGTATGTCAGGGTCCTCAAAGAGCGTGGCCAATTTGATTCCCACAGGCAGCGGGCCTGAAAGTGGCTCTCCTGGCTCTTCTATTTCTTCCCTCTGTTCCCCAGCGACTTCAACGGGCTCGTGCAAGTCCTTCTCAAACCGCACGCTTTTGACTACTTTCCTCAAACTGCTCATCGAGTTTCGCCTGCCCAAGAACTGCAAGCTTCTACTGCGTTTCAAAGTTGTAGGCTCAAATGGGTCCACGCTTATCTCTGTGCTATTATGTTCATCGTCGGCTGCAAAATTGGCTGCTGTGGGGAACTGAGATGATTTCGATCTTCTCAACAAGGTAGGGATTTCAGAACGAGACACCAATTCTGAACTTTGAGAACTGGACGAATTGGAAGATTCCCATGCTTTTTTCAGGTGCTGGGCATCCCCCTTGCCCGACACAGTAGAACTGGCCGACGATATCAACCGCTTGAACATCTGTGCCTTTGGAGAAGAAGATATCTATAGCCTGAATAGCTGCGAAAAAAGAGCCACAAATGCAATTTTATAAAATTTCCAGGGCGTGTGAAGGGCCAAAATGCGAAATTGTGAGCTGCGAAAAAAGAACTAGTTATGGCAGCGGATTCAAACGTAGATTAAAGCATGGGAGGAGCTTCAGGGACGTTTAACAACAGCAAAATTGGTGTATATGTCAGATCGGATGACCCAGATTCTGGGTGCTCCATCCAGATTAGGTTCTGTGGTCTAGCTGGTCATGACGAATGCCTAACACGCATTAGGTCCCCAGTTCGAGCCTGGGCAGAATCAAGTCTTTAATTTTTTTTGTTTTCGAGTTCTTTTTTTTTGCTAACCATGAAACATCTTTCTTCTTCGTGGATATTGGCGTTAGTTGTGGCTGCTGCCGTAGTACGGTACGCATTTCACACGCCACAGTGCTCTCTCAGCGAGAACATGGCATCCCGAGTGAAAATCGTGCCCCAAAGCTACCTCCTTACGCACTCCATGCCATCGCTGCTCCAAAAACTAGCATATGTGCAATATGCCACAGACATGGACTATTTGCGGCTAGCAGTGCACAATTTCATGGACTTAAGAGACACAAATGCCATAGGGGACTTTGTGGTGTTGTATGATGGGCAATTGCGGCACCAATCAGAGTTTGAGTGGGTCAAAAGTACTAGTGAAAAAATCGGCATAATTCTCCAAGAAGTTGACGTGATAAGCGGAACAAAAGGCACATGGAGAGACTCGTTCACAAAACTACACGTCTTCGGGCTAGACTATGACCGGGTAGTCTACTTCGACAGTGACACGATGTTGGTAGGGTACACAGGAGGGGAAAACCGGCCTCGGAATTTGGACGAGTTGTTTAGTGTGCCTGAAGATATCGATATAGCGATGCCACAGGCATACTGGCTCCTGAAACCGGTACGGCAGCGGCATGGCTACAGGGATGCCGCTGGAGGCGAATTGCCCCTGCTTTACTGTGATGAGCACAAGCACAACCATCGAGACTCGTTTTTTGCATCGCATGTCATAGTGTTGAAGCCCAGTAAGGCTATTTATGAGGAAATCCTCCAATACGTACACAATCCGTGGTGGTGGCACTTATGGTTTCCACAAAAGGTGTTGGGCCGGGCAGACTACGACATGGAGGTGACCAATAAGTATGTGGACGACCAGATCAGGGCCCGTACTGGGCTTAAATTTGGTGTCCTTGACCATAGAGTGTATGGAGTGCTCACTGGAGAATTCAAAGAAGAGCAACACTGGAAGTTTTTGGCAGAACCACAGGACTTGCCGTTCGTGGACGGGTCTGGGTACACTTGGGATGCCATAGAGGTGGTGAAGAATGCCAAACTTGTGCATTTTTCAGATGCCCCCATCCCGAAGCCATGGAAGCCGGAAGATCCTACGGCTCACTATAATTCGTTTAAGATATACTGTGGACACAATGTGGACGAAGAGGCGTTGCACCGGCAATTTCCAGAGGTAAAGCCGAGGTTGGTAGACGACTGTGACAGCGTAGAGGTGTGGAACTGGATAATGAGAGAGTTCAGACGGCTGCGAGGACTAGAGCCATAGACTGGCCTCCTAGGACGTTCAGCTTCAAAAAGAGAACTGTTAGGCTCTAGAGAAAGTTATGCTCTAAAATCTTCAAAGGGAAGAGAACGACAAGAGAGGAACACTCACATATTCGTACAATTACCTAAACCCTAGTGGTCTTAATCTCGTTTTCGGTGTTTTCAACCATTCCACGGACACCATCCTTACCCATTTGGTCAATAAGCTCGTTAGCATCGAAAACATCCACCTCATTGTGTTTGAACTTTCTGGCACTGACTTGGTTTGCAAACAAGACGTCCAATTCAGCATAAGTTCTGCCCTTGGTTTCAGGCATTTCAAACCAGACGTAAAGGGCAGAGAAGAAACAGAACCCGGCCCAGAAAAACCCTGTCTTGGCCCCCCAGTTCCATGCAGTAGGATTCAACATCTTGGGAGTGATCACAGTAGTGATAATACCGGAGATATTATAAAGGTTTCTGGCAATAATGATAGTCTTGGTTCTTAATTTGGACGAAGGAAGTTCGGCCACAAGACAGTAACAAATAGGCCCGATGGACAAATCGTAGATAAAAGTGAATACCAAAAGCAAGCTTCCGATCCCCCAAGAGGCGTTGGGATCAGAAGAACATGCCAATCCTCCAACAACCATCAACACACAGAAGTTTGTGGTTAACCCAGCGAAATAAATATCGAACCGGCCGAATTTCTGGGAAAGGAACCAGGACCCAAACGTTCCAATGGCACCCAAAACGTACTGGATGATGGAGAAAGTGAACGACATCGAAGTAGAAAGACCTGCTTGCACGTAAAAGTAGGTGGAGTACCCCATCAATGCCGACCCGGTGATATTTTGAATAATCCAAGTCATAGAAGCGATTCTGGTTCTTCTAAAGTCCTTACCTCTGAAACAATCGATATAAGAAGACCCCGAATTGGACTTCAACTGTTCTTCAGTAAGGGTCAACTGCATCTTGTTCATCATGGCTTCGGCCAAAATCAGCTTATCGGGCAAGTACTTGTTGTTGGTTAAAAGACGTTGAATGGACTTTTTGGCCTGAGCCAACTTTCCCTTTCTGACCAAGTACCACGGCGATTCCGGAGCCAAAAAGATCCCGATCATAATGGGGACAGGCCAAACCCATTGGATAGCAAAAGGGATCTTATAAGCGTACTTTGTGTCGTTTTCAATCATGGCTCTTAAAACACCGGAACTGATCAACTGGCCGAAAACCCAACACACGTTGACGTAAGTGGTCAAATAAATACGAAGAACAGTGGGGCACACCTCGGAGGCATACGACACCGTCAACGTCTGGAAAGCACCCCAGGGCACCCCCAATAACAACTCACCCGCAATCAACATGCCGACGTTTTTGGCAAAGAACACAATAAAAATAAAACAAGTGGTCATCATTAAAGCCCCAATCAAAGTCCATCTGTACCCGATTCTATCGGCCACGACACCTGCAATGGCCAACCCGATGATTTCACCTACATTGACACACATAGAAAGGGTCATTTGGTGGTTCAGAGGAATTTCGTAGTCGGTGTTAGGATCGCCAGGATCCACGGCCCTACCAAATTCTTCTTTAAAAGCAGGCATTGCATACATACTGTTCAACAAATTTGTATCGTAACCTTCCATGATTAAAGCAGTGGAGAGAACCACTGACCACATAGCAGCTTTAGGAAACGTACGTAACCCTTCACTTAAGGGCATAACTTTTTCCTTGTGGTCGTTCTGTTTGGCATTCTCGTTGATATCCAAGAATTTGGCAATATACTCATCTACCTCGGGCTCCAAAGACGAAGAAGTAACTTTCTTATCGAGCTTGGTGGTGTAGGTCGACTTCTCGTTTGGATCGTTGACGTCTTCAACGTGTTCTGACATTTTTGGTGTTTGGAACAATAGTAGAGAATTTTTCCAGAGACAATTTAAGGTGTTTATATAGTTTTCTTCATGCCGTATGTAAAGTACGTCCGGGCTTATCGTAGAAGGAGGGGGGCAGTTGACACGAGTGGGGCATATCTGGCAGTTCCGTTTTTGGTTTTTCGAACAAGAGTGGTGTGGCCAATCGCAAGGATCTACCCCATTTTCTAACACCGTCAAGCTTTTTGTGAAAAAATAAAAAAAAAAAAATTGGACTTAGTTTATCCGGGCGCCCGTAATGTGAAACACTGATTGGACGAGTGGAAGTATGGGCCCACTAAAATCGGTGTGAATTGCCTGAAATATACGTGCCACAAGCGACAAGAAGATAAGGTTAGCGTTGTTTTTTTGTTTATGGAGGGGTCTTGTCGTCGAAAATATCCAGGGCTACAAATAAGCCCCAAAATCTGGGGTAAAGCTGCCCCCACAATGAAGGGGATCATCAATTTTTTTCTTTTCGAGAAAGCAAAAGAAGTGCCTAGCTACGGCTACCCAAAGAAGAAGCCAAGAATTACGTCGGTGTATAACTGTTTGCTGGTGTTGATTGACAATAAGAGCAATAAAAATGTGTAAGGAAAAATCAATGACACAGCAAAACAAACAGAACCCGGAAAATAAAAAGTTTGTTGGCTTGTATCAGGTCACCAAAAGCGCCGCTAGTCTTTGTTGGCACCTGAAACATAGAATTTTCTTTATTTCCACAAAATAAGGTTTGAAGTCCTGGAATGGGGACGGCAATGTCAAGGAATCCTGGAAAATTGTTTTTGCGACGCAGTTCCGCCAACACTGGCAAATGGAAAAAATATCGCCGAGATAATTGCAATTCGCAAAATGGCTTTTAGGGTAAAGCCGTGATTTGGATTCCCGATTGTGGGCATGTTTAGGCTGAGATTCCAGGGGGGATTAGTGGGGACGTAGGTCTATTGTGTTTTTCTGGGGTAATAGGAGACGATTTTATGGGGGAAGATATAAGAGCAGCAGTGCTGGCTATTTTATATAACCCCAACTTAGACTAGGTGTTATCTACTTAAATGACCAAAACCTACACTTGGTGGAAAGACGCCACCGTCTACCAGATTTACCCTGCCACATTCAAAGACTCCAATGGCGACGGGATAGGTGACATTCCTGGAATTATTTCCAAGCTAGATTACGTGAAAAGTCTCGGAGTGGACGTCATTTGGCTCTCTCCCATGTACGATTCCCCCCAGGACGATATGGGCTACGATATCAGCGACTACAACAAGGTTTATCCCAAATACGGGACTTTGGAAGACATGGACACGTTGATAGAAGGGTGTCATAAAAGAGGACTCAAGTTGATTTTGGATTTGGTGGTAAATCATACTTCTTCTGAGCATGAATGGTTCAAAGAAAGTAGATCGTCCAAAACCAATCCTAAAAGAAACTGGTATATCTGGAAACCTCCTAAGTATGATAAGGATGGTAATAGACAGCCTCCCAACAACTGGAGGTCGCTGTTTTCTGGGTCTGCGTGGGAATGGGACGAACACACTGGCGAGTACTACTTGAGAATTTTTGCAGCCACTCAGCCTGATTTGAACTGGGAAGTAGAAGAGTGCAGAAAAGCCATATATAAGACTGCTTTGACTTTTTGGTACGAAAGAGGCATCGACGGGTTCAGAATCGATACTTCTGGTCTTTACTCCAAGGTCCAAACGTTCCCTGACGCCAAAATTGTGTTCCCTGATGAAGAGTTCCAGCCTTCATACGAGTTTACCTGCAATGGGCCCCGGATCCACGAATTCCACCAGGAAATGTTTGCGGAGACCACGTCCAAGTACGACGTGATGACGGTGGGAGAGGCTGGGAACTGTTCCAGAGAAGATGCTTTGAAATATGCCAGTGCCAGCAGAAAAGAAATGAACATGTTGTTCCTTTTTGACCTCGTAAGTGTGGGAACCTACAGAGGAAACCGGTTCCGGTTCGAGGGATATAGCTTACGTGATGTCAAGGAGGCCATTGAGCTGCAGTGTGCATTTACCAGAGGCACAGATGCTTGGTCAACAGTGTTTATTGAAAACCACGACCAACCCAGATGCGTTTCAAGATTCGGATCTTCTTCCACTTTGGAAAATACGTTCAAGTCTGCTAAAATGTTGGCGTTGCTCCAAACGTCGCTCAGTGGAACCTTGTTCATCTACCAGGGCCAAGAGATTGCCATGACCAACATCCCCAGATCTTGGGACATTTCAGAGTACAAAGATATTGAGACCGTCAATGCCTACAAAGCGTTGATAGAAACCAACCCACCGCCGGAAAAATTGGCCAAATTCTTTGATGACGTGGCTTTGTTGGCCAGAGACCACGCCCGGACACCCATCCAGTGGGATTCCTCGGCCCATGGTGGATTTTCCACCGGCAAGCCATGGATGAGAGTCAACGATAACTACAAGGACATCAATGTCGACCAGCAAATCAACGACCCCAACTCGGTTTTCGCCTTCTACCAAAAGAGCTTGCAGGTTCGAGCCCAGTATAAGGACTTGTTCATCTACGGGGAACTCGAAATCCTAGACTTGGACAACAAGCACCTGTTCACTTATGTGAAAAGTCGTGCCGATACCAAAGAGAAGGCGTATGTGGTGTTGAACTTTAGCGACCAGACGGTACCGTTTGAGAAATTGATTGACGGCGACTACAGGCTCATTCACGCCAACGTCGACTCCGAACTGACAGAGTTGTCTCCCTGGGAAGGAAGAATCTATATCGTAGAATAAATGTTTTTTCAGCTTTTCGTTTTTACAGATTTCAATATATGCCCCAAAAAAGATTTTAGCTCGATTAGGCAAAATAATAACAGTTCCCCAATCTAGGAAAAAAAACTATGCTGTGGCCCGGGCAGTGCGCGGCGGGGCGCGAGATTAGGGAGGTGCCTGCCTATTTTAGGGCGACGTTCGCAGTTTCTAGCGGGGGCGCACGCCTCAACTTGAAACTGGTACACAAGAATGCCATTGCGAGATCACAAAAAAATTTTATTATTTATTTTTGGAACTCAATTAACACACTTTGTTTGTGGTAGAAACCCTTGGTAAAAGTCTGGTTTCCATACATTTGTTCGCTGTTTCCTTTCGTTCTGCATTTTTGCTTGCATCTTCTGCCTTTTTCTCCCGTTTTTTCCTCCTTTTTTCCCCGTTTTAACCGGTACTTATTTGATTGTGGTGGCCCTGGCTTACAATATCTATCCTTACTGATCTCCCGCCCAAAATGACCACTTTTCCCCCAACGCTCACCACACGGTTCGTTGAGAGGGCCATGCCTACTTTGGACTTGCCCTCGTTGTCCAACACTCAAACTTTCACTACTCCAAGTATCTCAGTTCCCCCCAACGACGACAATCCTTACATTTTGACCACAAATAACCCCAACGGGACCGTTTTCATAGCTGTGGGTGCCATTGTCGGGGTGGTGCTTCTTGGGTTCGTGTTGTACCACTTGATTGTGTCGCTTAGTGCCAGTAGGTTGGCCAAGAAGGCATTGTACAACGATAAACAAATCTACGAAAAGTACCAGAACAACAACAACACAGCATATGGGTTGACACCTTCTCAGAGCACATTGGGGTTCAACGGCTACCACGATGGCACCAACGGCTCGGTGGCAAGACTCCCCTTATTATCGCATCATCCTTCAAAATCCGTCACCGGGTTAGGTGGTGGTCTTAGTAGCAGTGGATCCCAATTGGGTGATACTTCTACCCTTTACCAATCAGATGTTGGGGTGCCTGCCTCAAAACACGACTTGACCAAGATGTTTATTTCGCCTACAGCGGAGGTCATGTCACATAAAAGAGTCAAATCGTCTCAATTTAGTGGCTCGTTATCGAATTTGAGTTACGCCAATGGGTCTCATACAAATCTTGCATCTCCTGTTAATAAGAGGCATTCCAGCGTAATACCCAACCTTTATATTAACAACGAGTCCAATAATAGTGACTATTCCTTAAGCACTAACGCTAGAAGTCCACCACCTAGTCAGCTGGGTTCAATTCCTCCTATTCATTTGCAACAATTGGGGTCCAATAATGGCAACTCCAATTTGAACATCAAGCAAACAAGAAAAACTATCCCAAGTATGTACTTGGAAGATTTGATCGACGAGTAAGTATAACTTGGCTATCTAATATTTATATATGCATCTTGGTATATAATATGGAAACAATAAAATGGTTTGGTTGTAAAAACGGTACGCGCACGCCCAGCCGTTCGTCTATGTAAATTTCTGACGATCTCTAAATCGCTACTCCTTAAGAAAAAAAAACATCTTTAAAAACAAATCAAGCATGGCAATTTGTGGTAGTAGCCAGAAAACAAGTATGTAAAGGCGGCAAAGACGTGTTTGTGGACTTTCCTGTTTGTGGATTTGTGTTTGTTGAATTATATTTGTGGCTTTAAGCCTTTTTCAAGGCTGTGTTTGAACGGGTCTACCATTGCTTTTATCAGGTACATGGCGAAGCGATATAAGTAAACTGTTAATATTTGGTGTAGCAATTGGCAACCTGCACCCACAAACGCAATCAAAAGAGTCAACAGAAGCGTCTGTGTCCACAAAAAAAGTTTCAGGGTACTAACTATTCAACAGTCCAACGGAAAATTGTGATTCTTGGAGACGGTGCATGTGGTAAAACATCGTTATTAAATGTGTTCACCAGAGGTTATTTCCCACAGGTGTATGAGCCCACGGTGTTTGAAAACTACGTGCATGACATTTTCATTGATGGCCAATCCATTCAATTGTCTTTGTGGGATACTGCAGGGCAAGAAGAATTCGACAGGCTAAGAAGTTTGTCGTATAGTGATACCCACTGTATCATGTTGTGTTTTTCCATTGACTCGCCAGACTCGTTAGAAAATGTACAAACCAGATGGGTCGGGGAAATAGCCGACAACTGTGAAGGTGTGAAGTTGGTGTTGGTGGCTTTGAAGTGTGATTTGAGATCTAATGAAGATACTGATATTGATCAGCCTATGAATAATGAAGATGATTCATTCAATCCTTATAACCAGAACGCCAATCCATACCAGCAATCCAGAAGATTGATTTCGTATGAAGAAGGGTTAGCTGTGGCCAAAAAAGTGGGGGCTTTAAGGTACTTGGAATGTTCTGCCAAAAAAAATAGAGGTGTCAATGAAGCATTTAGTGAAGCTGCTAGATGTGCATTGAATGCAAGACCCAAAGGTGCAAACGATAATGAGACAGAAAAGAAAGGTTGTGTGGTGATGTAAACAGAAAGTTGAGCAAACAAGACGACCAATAGACTAATATCGATGTGAAAAATTCATTTTCCTGTAAAATTAGGTGGCATATATACATAAAAAGAGTGAATGCAAAGAATCCATAAGCATATCTTTATTCTTTGAAAGGGTGCACCAACGGCTTTTCTCGAACATCCCAGATGTCTTCCGAGCTACCGTTGGCTTTTGTTTCTAGAAGTTGTTTCTTGTAGAACTCTTGTATCTTTGTAGCACTTTCGAGCTCTGACACACTGGAATTTTCATCTATAGGCTTACTTGAAGCGAACTGCCCGTGTTTCATGGCAAACCACAACTTTTCTCGTTGTTTTTCACAGTATGAAAGCTTCCCATACCTGTAATAGTTCTTTACTTGACCTCCCAAAGAGAAACACTGAAAGAGTTCATCAAATGCTGTAGACACCAATAATGTGGTGGGGAACGAGTTTAAGTCGTTTTCGTTGACCTTTTTTATGATCTGCTGCCTCCTTTCACGTACTTCTTCGGGTGAGTCTTGAAAAAGCGACCACAAATGCTTTATTTCGTCGTCTTCTTTAGCCATTTTTGTATAAGATAGTATAAACTAATTGAAAAAGAGGTTTAAGATAAAATGCGCATTGTGTGCAGAAAAACCAAAAAAATTGGCGCGAAATGGCAATAAAAAAAACCGAAAAAAGAAAAGGTTACAAAATTGGGCAATGAGGCTCCCGGAATTTGAAACGCCATTTCATGGACAGGAAATGCAAAAAAGAAGTGCCTTCAGCCAGATTCGAACTGACGATCTCCTCATTACTAGTGAGGTGCCTTACCAACTTGGCCATAAAGGCTTACTTGTTGAGAACGTAATATATTTCGATTCAAAAATGTTTTCAACGTGTTGCCTTTTTTTGAAAAATTTTTCGTTGGTGCAAATTTCCGCACAACGCGTGCCTTAGCGACACACAACGCATATAGTAAGAAATAGCGGCCCCTGAGAGCATATGTGGGGCGGGGCTCATTTCACTTACTTCCTCTGCTTTTAAGCTACCCAACGGTGTTTTCAAATGTAGTAAAGGTGTTCCCAACTCTATACACGCTCGGAATTTCATTCTGCGCCATTATGAGCGCAGATTCACTATGAAAAAATAACGCTAGAATAGGAAATTTCCATGGCTGACGGGACCCAGTATTATAGAAGCTGTATTGCCTTGGAGAACAAGCAAAGTACATGGTCAGCTAGGTACAGACACTTGGTCGGGTCTGGTGGAGATAGTGGTATTAATTTGGGTGTTTTAGACCAAATAACGTAGTGTATGGTTTTTTGCAGGTTTTATTGAAAAATTTACTGCAAAATTCACAAATCATGAGTTATCACTAACTATGAGCTTTTGCAACGGTTGAACACGAACAAAAAGACTTCCAGAAAGGAACCCGTATTCTGTTAAGCAGTAATGGGCTTTTGTTCCTTCCCCAGTGAATTTGAGCTTACTGGAAAGAAGTTAAATGTGAAGGAATGGAAGGTCGTGCATGGATAAATGAAAGAGTAAGAGGAGGAAGATGGAAAAGAAGATGGAGAAAAAGAGAGACCAGAAGACTGACGTTACAGGAAGATACAGACAAGTCATAGACAGAATGGACTTCAAAATACTCAGTGTCTTTTCAGAGTGGCTAATTGACTCCTAAGTGCATATACACCACTTAAATGAAACTTGTTTCTTTGGGAAGATACGGAGCTGCAGAATACCAGACTTCAGTGACATCCTTGCTCGCTAATTTGCCAGTTCAATCACAAGAGAAGTCAATCAATTTTTGAGGCAAAGGTTTAAAGAATTTTAATGTGACTAAAGCAGTTTCAATGTCCACTTTCACAAGGTTATCGATCACAAAGTCCCAAAAGACTCAAAATGTAGAAAGTAATGGAAATGGAAAGATGTTCACAGGAAGCACGTTCAAGGGAAAGATACTGGGTCAAATAGCATAAATTGGCTGCAAAATCAGACACTTCCAGAAGACTTCTAACAAATCCTAAAAAGTTTACTTACTAATATTCTTACTGATTGTATGGGCACCAGTATCTGGCTACTGTCCGAACAAATACTCAAGCTGCTCTATAATGGTCACTAAGAGCTTGAACATGTGATGTGTTTTATTCTACTGATATAAAGATAGACTGCTTTAAAGGCTTTTCTGGTGCTGGAAATGTGAATATATACAGTGCTTTCATATTAAAGCTTTGCTCTTTTGCACTTGACAACTTTTTGCAGCCCAAATTGTGCCAAACCAGTGTTCTTTGTATGGTTATTCTATGCCAATATACCTCTCTAATCCGTGTTACGCACCTGTCTAAAATGCGTATCGCCGAGTTACACACCTCTGCTAAATGCGTATCGCGGCTTGTATCGTCTCAGTTACGCCGAATGACACACCTTTATTATTAGGACACAAAGTACGTCTATCTCTAGAAATAAACACCAAACGGTTAGCTTTGAGTACATAGGTGTCTAATGAATGTTATTCAAAACAGTGGAAAAAAGCCAACTGTTGACTTTGGACCTTACCTCACATCAGAAAAATAATTGAGTAACTCCAACTTGCTTGCTCACCAGATTGTCACAACTGCTTACAAGAAGATGCACTTTTTGCACTCAGTAAAAACTATTTCCAGTTCCCCTACGGTTGAAGTGCCTAACAAAAGGCACTCCAATCAACATACCCAGCACACTTATGGCCTTTAGAAGCTACTTCCAGGCCAAAAGATCTATTAGCACTAAATGCCCCTTGCAAAATTACCGACCGGGGAAACGCATTATACCGAAAATTGATCAATGAAGCATGCTGCTTCTTTTAGGGTCTAAACTAAAAGGTCTGCAACAAGAATCTCCTAACAAAACTTTCTCCGGATCGTACGAAGAAGAACTCTATTGCCTATGAGAAGTATTCTTGGCCAAATAATGTATTCGGATCAAAGTTGCCTGTTTTGTTCTAAAAGTGCCTAAAAGCGAGAATATTGTGCACACTTAATTTTTTCAAACACATAGAAATACACCAAAAAGACATCTAACAAAAGCGGCTCCAAGATACCCAAATAAGCGACCAAGGCCATTGAGATGCCACTTCTAATAAAGAACCGGTCATTTGTACCAAAGTGGTGTCTTAATTCCGTTAAATGTTTTCCTGTGGGTGCAAAAGGTGCAAAAGGTCCACGAGCAAACTGGGGACCAAGTATTTGAGAATAAAAATTGATACGTTGATTTTTTAGTAGTAGTTGTCTAATAAAACCTACTACCAGAAACAGGAAGAATGCCACTGTTGCCTTTGCAGACTACTTTGGAACTAAAAAATAATCGATAACGATTTATCTACTTGACGGATAATATCTTTTGGAGACCAACTCTTTCAGCCTAAAAGGTGCAAAAGAGTTGGTCTCACGTGACCAGCAGGTACCCAATTGTGACTGCAAAATGCTTTATGTTTAGACAAGTCAAAGAGGAGGAGTGTTGAAAGGTTACACTCTTAGGCCCCTCAATAAGAATGAAAGGGAAACTGGTGCTTTAGCTGGGCCGGTATTTGGATTTCTTAACTGTAATCTACTCCAAAATGACTGCCGTAGTAGAACTAAAAGGTCTTTCTGGTAAAAACTGCGCCAACACCGTACCTGCAACTTGTGAATGCATACCGGACTGGTTAGTTATACCTTAAACTGCTTTTACCCTTCCATCAAGCAAAAACTGCACTTCTAAATATCACCTCTAAGTAACACTCATAACGGCTGCGAAAAATGGCGCAAATAGGAACACATCAAAAACCGTAGAATAAGCCACAAAACTCATTTCAAATTGTAAAATCAGCAGAAAATACACTATTCTATCTCCCGACACCTTCAGCACCTCAAAATACCGCTTCTTGGATCTCCCTTTTCCCTTCTTGCCAAAACGTCGCCATCTTCCCATGCGACAATACACAGCCATATAACTCGGGCTAAAAGGAGCCGAAACGCCCCAAAAAGCCACCACACCATCCTCCCCTCCATACCTACTACCAAGCAACTTTTCAACTCCCTCAGTCCTCTCTAGTGCCATTAAAATGCTCCTCCATCTGCTTATCATCGTCGTGCCGGCAATTGGCCCAGTTCGCGGATAAAATCTGGTGCTGACAAAAAAAATATCAACATTACCCAAACCCTATTTGCAAGGAGTGAACCACTCTCCATGACTTATACTATAGGAGACGAAAGAATAACGCTTGAGTATGATAAGTTGGATGAGGCACATAAGCAGTTGATAACTTCACATTCCAAATTGTTCCGGTACTGTTTGAATAATGCCATATTCAAACTCTTGATTAATTTAAAGAACAGCATACACTTGTTTGGAGACTCCATCACAATTTATGCTACGTTACTTCGAAAAATCCCAGGCTACGACGATGCCACCACCATGGCTGCACGAACAGAGACCGATGTGCATAACCTAGAGACAAAATTCAAAAGTATTTTTGGTGGGTACGATAATGATTGCATTGAATTGGCTAATAAATGGCAAACCAAATCCTATGACTCAGTGATTCAGCCCTTAACGCAAAAACTTTTGAGTACGGCTCTACACACGTTTCAGAAACTCCACACCACCCTATTCAGCATCGAGTTCTTCTTTGAGAAATTCGACAACTTACAGAAACTTGTGATACCCTATTTATCAGTACAGGCAGATGGAGTGATAAGAGCCATTAAGAAATCGTTATATTTGGTGGAATTATCGACTATCTGCGACAATTTGAGTTCCATAAAGACCATAACGCCCGAGATTATCAAGCAGTTGAAGAAGATTGAAAAAATCACCTCCGGCGTGGAAAAAGAGTCGAAGATCTTAGAGGTGGGGTTTAAGTCTTTTGACCCCAGTTTACAGCAATACACCAAATATATCTTGGGCAAGGCCATCATGAAGAAGACCATAGGTACGGGGGACTTACAGGTGGTCAAAAGAAGGAACATTTGCTACGAGGCCACCGACTATGTGATATCAATCCCCGTGTCGGAAGCATCTCCGGAAAAAATGATGGTGTCGATGTTTAAGGTGATTTTGGTGCTTGCCATGGTCGCCATTGTGGTGGTGTATCGCTTGGGAAGCATAGTGGTGGGCCTGCTGTGATTGTTTCGTCGATAAACGTTTCTTGTGGCGTACGCCGATACGGACCACTTTTTTTTGCATAATATGCCATCGCATAAGATAAGGGCCCATTGCCCAAACTATTTGCACATAGACTTAGCACAGACACAGTGCACAAAACCACAAACCCAAAACCACACAAACCACTAAAACCAAATACGAACACAATTTCAAGCACAAAACAATGCATCTATCCCAACAGTGCCCTCCATAGTCATTTTGTATTAATAATGTAGTCTCATTACACAAAACCCCAATTAAGTAATCAGGTACTTTTTGTGCGAAAACCTTCTATCAACAAAAACTATACCGAAAGTTTTTTGTTATAATCAATAAACACTTTGCTGTCAGTTCAAGGGCGAATCAAAGAACAAATTGAACCTGATACCTCCGTTGGCATTGAAATTCTTTGTTGAAGAACACTATTTTGATTTAGCGACGTTGGAAATTTGTGTGTGAAACCTGAAATTTCGATAGTTTGTTTCCCCGTTATTTTTTCTTTCCTTTATTTGTTTTGCACAGTTCCCTTAAGTTTACACAAGTGTCAGCTATAAAAACGCAGTGGAAGTGACAATTGCATCACATATACTATGAGTGGCAGTCAAATATACTCTGCTACGTATTCAAACGTTCCTGTGTTTGAGTTTGTCACCGATGAAGGGCCCATAATGAGGAGAAAGAAAGATTCCTGGATAAATGCTACGCACATCTTGAAGATAGCTAAGTTTCCTAAAGCCAAACGGACGAGGATATTGGAGAAAGACGTACAAACAGGTATCCACGAGAAAGTACAAGGTGGATATGGGAAATACCAGGGGACTTATGTGCCCTTGGATTTGGGTATAGAATTGGCCCGAAATTTCAATGTTTATGATGTTTTGAAGCCTATATTTGAGTTCAAGTATATTGAGGGCAAATCCAATACTCCTCCACCAGCTCCTAAGCACAACCATGCGTCTGCATCCAATGTGGCCAATAGGACCAATTCTAGCGGCGATTTGGTGCAGGCTAGAAAGAACAAGTCCACCACCAGTTCATTAAATGAACCACCTAGAAAAAGAGGAAGACCTAAAAGAGTGACCTTGGCGCAGCCGCCCACTTTGAGCCACAGTGATACTCAACCTATTCCAGGGAGTATCAAGCTTACTCGTCAGGACACAGAGCAGGATGCGTTGAATTTAATGGCCAGCAATATGAACCATCACATTCAAAGCCATCTAGGTACTCCCCAGAGCCAACAAGGCCATAGAATAAGGCCTCCGGTTAAAGAGGAAGACTTGGAATTGGATAATTCCAGTGATAATGATGAGGAAGAAGAATTCCTTACTGGTAAGGAATTGTTCGGTACGCCCCGAAACTCCTTTGAAAGAATTGTCAATAACCATAATAATCACAATGCTTCTTTCAGGTCCCAAAATCATTTACAGCAACAGTTTCTGGGAATCCCAGGCAGTGCAGGGAATTTGAATATGGTGGCAGCAGGATTTTCACGGAATAATTCCCACGATCCTTATGGTTTGAGCCAATATCACCATCCTCATCAGAATAATCAGCTACAGTCTTTCAAAGATGATCCCCATAATGAGTATTTCACCAACTTGTTAAACTTCTTCCTCGAAGATAACCAGCAAGGAGCCAGTCAGAGGTCGAGTGCTGAGGTGGAAGACGAGGAGAAAGACACCAAATTAAGCAAGAGAGCCAAAGACACTGTGATCCCTGCACATTTATTGAATCCGCCGCAACCAATTGCTAAGATCAATATCAATCAGCCCATAGACAATGACGGCAACACCATATTCCATTGGGCCTGTTCTATGGGAAATTATACCATAATCGAGTTTTTGCTTTCTAATTTCCCCAACATCATCAATTCCAATTTGAAGAATAACAACGGGGAAACACCGTTGATGTTTTTGGTCAAATTCAGCAATTCGTACCAGCTCAAAAATTTCCCCAGTTTGTTGGACCTTCTAGTTGATTCGTTGTTCTCAGTGGACAATTACAACAAAACGGTGCTACACCACATAGCATTACTGGTAGCTCCACCAAGCAACTTCAATGAACGCAGCTTTGTGGGGAATGAGGAGTCTCAATTAAACAACTACTTGAAGAACAAGGAGAGAATAGCCAGGTATTACATAGAATGCTTGTTTTCCAAGATCATTGAGTTTCAAGAGTACAAGAATAACGACACTTCTAATGATTTGATTAAAAAGTTCATCAATCATCAGGACAGTGACGGAAATACGGCGTTCCATTTGGTGGCTTATAATTTGAACAAGAAGCTTATAAAGGTGTTTATCAGCTACCACCGGTTTATCGATTTCCATCTCAAGAACTTGGTGAATTATTCTGCTGAAGAGTACTTAGCGTCTCATAATTATATCTTGAAGCTAGAAAACGAAGAGCCAATCCGAATCAACGACGCCTTGGCTCAAAAGTCTGTGAATATCCAGAGTTTTGAGAGCCAATTATATTACAGCAAGATGACGGTCAATTTGGCTAATTCTACCAGCAATTTGATCACTGAAAAACTCACAGAGCTTAATTTCCTTATTGACAAAGAGCTTAATGAAAAAGATGAGAAATTGTTGAAGTTAATCAACCTCAATAACAAGTTTCAAACGTTCAAGTTACTAGAACAAAAACTTATATTGAAGATCTTCAAATTGGATTATCTCATCAAGGACGTAGAGGCAGACTTGGAATTAATGGACTTGAAACGAGACAAAATTATTCAGGACGAAATAAATCGGTTTGTCAACGATTTGACGTTCCAGGTCTTACAGAAGAAAGAGAAGCTAGAAGCCAAAATGGGGCTATACAAATCGGCGTATCTCAAGTACCTCAAAGCAGACCTAAAGACAGAACCCATGGAACAGGAAGAAGACTCTATTGAGACCGACGATAAGTTTGAATTGGCAGCCATTCTTCAAAAAGAGATTATCAGGTGTAACCAGATGCTAGACAAAGTTATCGATTTACAAGCCACGACTACAGGAACCTTAAACAGAGACGCTGAAGGCAATAAAGAGAACAACCAGACCAACGGAGAAAACAATGGTCGTAATGAAAACGGTGGCTTAGTAGCTGGTGATGACAAATTAAACAAATATTGCAAATTGGTGTCGTTATGCTGTGGAATGGATGTTAGCGAGGTGGAGGGTTCGATTGATTCCATCGAACAAAGCTTGATGAAAAGTTTGAATCAAAAATAAAATAATTATCTGTATATTATGTATAGTACAAGAAATAGTAGTAAAAGGAACTTTTGAAAAATAAAAAATAAAGCCTCTTCTATACCCCATTCTGTAGGGCGTTAATATCTTATCGCTAAAAAATAACGCCGGTAGAAACACGACGGTGCATAGAAATGCGTATTTAATTTTTCAACAAATCTGAGTTATAAAATTTTCCCATCTCGCGTTTAATAAAGGACAGTCCTTGTAATTGGATTTGTGATATTTTAGCTCAAGTCATCTTGTTGTTTCTTTGGGCAAAGTCTGGAAGTAGTATCTGAAGGGCTTGGACAGGACGCGTCGTTAAACGGAGAGTTCGCATAAAACATTAAACAACGCACAACAAAAAAAAAGAACAAAACGGCAAACGGTCACAAGATGAAATCCAAAAAGGTTTTTAGAATCCTAGTAGTGCTAGTGCTTTTTATCACTTTGGCACTCATCTTTCTTGTTAGTGGGGACGAGAGTTTGCTTGGAAAGGTTCCCCAAAAGGTGAAGCCGGGTTCGAACGTGCAACCTGTGTCTTCCAAATTCTGGGAATCTATACCATTTTTCAAGGGCGACGGAAAACAACCGGCCAATTTCCCATTGGACGAGTTGTTGACCTCCAGGGAGATTTACAAGAAGGAAAGATTGACGTTGTTCACCGACCCTAGCCAGTTGATCAACACCAATAAGATCAGTGACGATAAGGAAATTGAGAAAGATAAATTGTGTCCACAGATCCAGTTTGAGGATGATATTCAAATCACCGATCCCAAGCTTGTGGAAGCCGATTTCAAAACTGTACAGACGCTTTTGAAGAGAAACCCAGAGTACCTGAAGATGATCGAGAAAGTCCAGCAGAAATTCAAAACGAAGGTGCCAAAAGAGCAGCAATGGTTTAGATTTGCTGGGTCTTCTGTGTGGTTGGAATCCCTTGATGTTCATTATATGGTCAGTAGGTTGATTTACTCGCCATCGGGAGTGCCCAACAAGGGGTTTGCCAGTTTCCTTCTTGTGCAAGTTTTTGACAGGAACTGGGAAGAAATGCACACCACTTTACAGTTGCCTTATGAACAGAAAGTGATTCAAAATATTGTCAATTCGGATGGGTCTATAAATGAAGTGGTATTGGACACCACTGTTGCATACAGAGATGTGCAATTCCCATCGTTGTTGCCCATTCAATTCAAGTACTTGATGCATGTCGATAACAATAAGTACTATTTCGGACCTGAAGATCCCCGTATCATCAAAAGAGTACACCCAGACCTTGGATATGAAGAACCAATCATTGTTTTCAACATGAAGGATATGGACATCGTTAAGCGTGTCATGCACTTGTACTTGCCATTCTCCAACAAGTTGAAGATGTTGAAGAAAAGAAGCGAGCCTTTTGCAAGTATTGAAAAGAATTGGACTCCTTTTTCTTCCGTAAGACAAACTTCCGACAAGCTTAATTTTGTGTATTCTATCAATCCGTTGGAAGTGGTCACTTGTGAAATTGACACCGGTATGTGTGATTTTATTCAAAAGCTTAATAAAGACAATATCAACTTTTTTGGGCCGTTAAGAGGAGGGTCTCAGTTGGAAAGATTACCACTCGACAAGCTCCCACAATTCCTTAAGGATAGGTTCAAATTACCTGAGAACAGAGAAATCTATGTTGGGTGGGCCAGAACCCATCTTAACAAGTGTGGATGTGGTGAATCGATGTACAGACCCAATTTGATCATTCTTATTGAAGATTATAACCTAGAGTTGGACAAATATTACTACAAGATCGGGCATGTTTCTGATTTCATTGATTTCAATAGCAAGATTCCACCTTGGGTTATCCCACAGTTCGACGACGACGGGAAGTTAATCAAGGACGATAGACCAGCTTGTGACAAATCTTTAAGAAACGTTCTTATACCAAACTCCATTGCGTACTGGAGCGTGGACAGCATTATTAAGGACGCTGTACAATACGACCTGAAATACTTCCATAAGATCCAACCAACCACCGACGACATTTTCATCAATGACTTTATGGGGGTGACATTATCTGCAGCTGATAGTGATGTCAGTATTGTGCACGTCAAGGGATTGTTGAACTATATTTTGAAGGTGCAATCGCTATTTGATGAAAGTACCGTCATCAACACCGATTCCAACTTTAACAGGAAAGGGTTTGAATTGAATGAACAGTGCAGTGAATTGGCTGCTAAAAACTATTGTGTCAAGTATGCCGAGATGAACGGAGGAGTAGTGTCGTATTAGTTGTATAAGTAGCAATAAACGTATTAGGTAAGACAGTCTCTGTAACTGCTACCCGATATGTGCAGAAATGCACCAGTGTTTGGTTAAACACGGATATCGTTGCCGGGTATATTAAGGTTATTTTTCAGTTGCCGAAGATTCGCTGTACGGAAAAACTACCACGCGTGGCGCGACGCCGTGCAACCGTCCAATTGCGATCCAATTGCACTACAGTTTATCCACAAAAAGTTCCACCGCAAGAGCCGACCACCGCCAGTGCCGACCACAGCCAACCAACAAGCCGGCCCAAAGCTTATCAGAGCCAAAAAAAACCACAGTTTGGCCCCAGAACGTGGGCTTTCCTAACCTTATATCTTCCTCATCTCGTTTTTGACACAGTTTTTCTCACTCTTTTTTTTTCACTTTTTTTCCTTCGATAACCGAAGTTGTTTTTTTTGGCTGCAACTTTTGCTGCTTTTTTAGACACTCGGTACAAAAGCCAAACCCAAAAAGACGTCAATATTTATATACCTGGAATGCCCCTATAAAGTTGTTTTTTTCTGTCATAACATCCAAAAGTACCATATAACATGTCGGACAAGTTTGAGACAGACACAGACTCCACGTTGTCGTCGGCGGAGTACGTGCCACAAAAACTCACGGAGAAGAAACATCGTAACTCAGCTCATAAATACCATGGCGAAAGGCCGTTGGATTTTGTAAGAAGATCACTCAGTTTCGACAGCAAGAAGTCAGTGGCAGAGTCCACCGGGTCTTTTGGCCAGTCTGTGTACTCTGTGAAAGAAATATACGGGGATTTGACCTCTGAACAAATCGACCTTGAAAGAGCTAAAGCCAAACAAGACGTTTTATCTGAGCTTCAGCAAAACCTTGAAAACGGGCCCGAGGCCATAGTTCCATTCACACTCCCTGAAAGCGGGCTCCCCATAGAGAACGACGGTGAAGAGTTTGGGGCAATCGACCCAGAATTGATCATTTGGCAAGGGTACAATGACCCTGAGGACCCTAGAAATTGGAAACTTTCTAGGAAGATTGTGCTTTTGGGGTTCGTATCGATCTACGCGTTGGTGAGTCCCATGTCGTCGTCGATGTTGACACCAGCGATGTCTGAGATCAGCCAGGAATTCGGCATCACCAACTCGGTGGTGAGTTCGATGGTGGTTTCCATCCAGATTTTGGCATGGGCCGTAGGGCCTTTGCTTATAGCCCCATTAAGCGAGTTCGACTACATAGGCAGGAAACCTGTGTTGGACGGGTCGATCATCCTCCTGTTTTTCTTCAATTTGGCATGTGCTTTAAGTAAAAACACCGCTCAAATGATGGTGTTTCGGTTCATTGGGGGACTTTTCGGTTCTTCTCCCTTGAACGTGGGGGCCGGTGTGATATCTGATCTTTTCGACACCAATGCCCGGAATTTGGCCCTTGCAGGGTTCACGTTGGCTCCGTTATTGGGCCCTGTTATTGCTCCCATGGTGGCAGGGTTCATCGTGGACCATTTACAGTGGAGGTGGGTGTTTTATGTGTTGACGATCTTCAACGGAGTAGTTGCCGTCTTGGGGCTTATATTCTTCAGAGAAACGTACTCTCCCAAGCTTTTAAAGAACAAGGCTGCTAGCTTAAGGAAATCCACCGGTAATGACAACTTGCACACCATTTATGAGATGACCAACCAGAGTTTCGGCAAGAGAATGATGGCCACCATGACGAGACCCGTAAAGCTTTTGTTCACACATCCAATGGTGATTGGGTTAGGGTCCTTTTTGGCTTTTATCTACGGGTTCATGTACCTCTTGATTGTGACGTTCCCCAAAGTGTTTGCTGATAGCTACGGGTTTGGCAAAAGCACTGTGGGGTTGATGTACCTCCCTATGGGAGTAGGGTTTACCCTTGGGATTGTGTTCTGGACCTATGTTATTGGCAGAGTGTACCAGGGGTTGGTGGACAAGAATAACGGGGTGCATAAACCAGAGTTTAGACTTCCTTGTTTGTTTATTGTGGGGATGGTTATCCCCGTAGGATTAGTGTGGTACGGATGGAGTGCCCAGAAGAAAGCACACTGGATTATGCCGGGTATAGGATCAGGGATCTTTGCGTTTGGGTTTATATGTGCATTTCAATGCTGTCAAAGTTACTTGATCGACATGAATCCTCGTTTTGCAGCCAGTTCAGTTGCGGCCGCCGCATTATTCAGATCGTTATTCGGGTTCACGTTCCCGCTATTTGCAGGCAAGATGTACGAGAGTTTAAACTATGGCTGGGGGAACACCATGTGTGCCATTATAGCATTTTTACTTGGAGTGCCTTTCCCATTGTACTGCTACTTTAATGGAGAAAAGATGAGGGAGAAGTTCAACAGTAAGTACGACGCTGACCAGAAGGCGCAGGATCAAGAAGCATTGAAGGAGTTGGAGGGAGAAGAGGCGGGTGTAGCATAAAAATAGCATAGCATAGCATAATATAAGAGCATGATAAGAGATGGAATAATAATTCCGCAGCAAGAGTAGCGTGGAGGGACAAAGTAAGGACAAAGTGAGGACAAAGTAGAGGAGAAGTAGAGGAGAGACGACAAAGGAAGATAACGCCGGCGTAAGGAGACGAAAAGGGCAAAAGAATGTTCCGCAAAAGGCAATTGCAGTCAAGTCGACACAGACGATACCGATACTGTAAATCTCGGTGGATTTTCGGACGAATTCTCGTTATGGACAAGCCCACTGGCACAAAAGTGCAAATGACAGTTGAGAGGGAATCGGCGTCATTGTATAGGCCATTGTGTAATTGGCCAATTGGCATTTTTTTGCGGAGGTGGGGAACGACATATTTGCGGCTCTTTGCACCACTTGGCGGTGACAGATTTTGCGGTAAAAAGTACCGTATTGGTGCGAGCCCGGGCTAATATGCAGCAAAGCCTCAGGGAGGACAACAAGACAAGAAGAGATTAGAGAGAGACATACAATATCTAGGAGAACTTGATAGACACAAGCACGAGAGAGACAAGAGACAAAAGAGACACAAGTACAAGAGACAACGGATACAAAAGAGACAAAAAAGAGAGAGATAAAAGGGTGTGTCTGAGGGTGTAATGATCTACCCCAGAGATGCGCAATATAAGCGTTATTGCCCCTCTCATCTTGGAAATACGGGGTTCGGCGTTAGACCCACGGGTGAATTACCGGTACTACTAGGAGTATAAATAGGTGGTCAGGATCAATAGGATAGTTTGAAAGTTTAAAAGAAGACTAGATCAAAGATCGAACTAGGTTAACGAAAGATTAACTAGACAATTGGATAAAATTGAAGTAGACAATTGAATAAGATTAACTAGACAATTGGACAAAATTGAACTAAATCGAAAAGTAGATAAGATCGACTTTCTGTAAGACTGGACTAAAACTAAGACTAAGACTTGGGCAACTCAGATAAGCAGACCAACAGACAGATCAGAGCACCTTGAGACTTACAAACTTGAAACAACTAGAGACTCACAGACGTCACTACTATTTGAAAAGTCAAGAAAACCTTAGAAGACTTGACTACTACTTGCCTACTACTCGAAAAGTCAGGAAACAAGAGCTCAAACTTAAGAATGACCGCTTCCGAACAAAAAGAACAAGCTAAAATCTACCGGTCCGTCATCAAGGCCAAGCTAGAACACGACGTGGTGCCCTCAGAGCCTCCAAAACTCAGCAACAACATCGCCGACCGGTTCAGCCTCAAGAACAAGGTCACCGTTGTCACCGGGGCCTTAGGAGGTATTGGAAGAGCCATTTGCACGGGTTATGCCCAGATGGGTGCAGACGTGGTGGTTTTAGACAGACGTTTGGACGACGGGGCCTTCTGTAAAGAACTAGCTGCAAAATACGGCATCAGAGCTGCAGGTTACACCGTGGATGTCACCAAAATGGATGAGGTCAAGGCTGTAGTGGACCAAATAGTTAACGAATTCGGTACCATTGACGTTTTCGTGGCCAATGCCGGTATCGGCTGGTTTCTGGGACCGGTGGTGGACGACGGGGCCACCCAGGCAGAATGGCTTCGTGTTATGGACGTCAACGTCAACAGTGTGTTCTACTGTGCCCGGTACGTGGGCCAACACTTCAAGTCTGTGGGTAAAGGATCATTTATCATCACCGCATCTATGTCTGCCACCATCGTCAACATTCCTGAGTACAAGACTGCCTACAACGCCAGCAAAGCCGCAGCCAAACATGCAGCCAAGTCTTTGGCAGTGGAATGGGCTGGGTTTGCCAGAGTTAATTCGGTTTCTCCTGGGTACTGTGACACTCCTATCAGCGACCCAGTGCCAAAGGAAGACAGGGCCAGATGGTGGGGCCTTACACCTATGGGAAGAGAAGGACTGCCGGAGGAGATGGTCGGCGCATACGTCTACTTGGCCAGCGACGCCAGCAGCTACGCCACAGGCACCGATATTATCGTAGACGGGGGATATTCTTGTATCTGAACAAGTTGCAGCCATAAATACATGTAGTGCTTATATGCAGGACGCGAATATCAACAGTTTAGGCCCCGATTATAACAGATTAAAAGGCGGATTTTTGGCTTCAAAAGTTGTGGGTTTGGAGGCCGAGGCGTTGTGATCAACCACATATGCTTATATATTGTATAACGGTAAAATAAACTGGTCAAATTGAGCACCTATTATCCCATAATAAACACTAATGATTTTTTTGTCGCAGCGAAAAATTTTCATCTCTAACTATGTTAAGGGCCATAACCAACCTAATACCTATAGCCAGAACGGCTAGGCTAGTTCCTCAGATAAGAGCCAGAGTTCCTTATCAGGCGTCTTTCAACACATTCTCCTATTTCCACACAACTCCCATAGCATTCAAAACCAACACGTCCACAAGAACTAAAGAAAATGTTCACGATTTAGAAACTTTCTTAACATTAATTGGACGCAATTGTATCGAACATTTAGATGCTTTTGAAGGGGACTTGAACAAGTTCTTAGACACCACGTCCAAGCAGATGAAGGATATGGGGATCGACACCAGAACCAGAAGATATTTGTTGAGGTGGAAGCATAAATTTGTCAATGATTTAGAACCATTGAGAGAGCATAAACGAGGCAAGAAGAAGAACGGAGGTGAAAGAAAAGCCAAGTTGGTCAAAGCCAAGAGAGCTGCCTTGCAGAGGTTGGAAGAGAAGGAGAACTTCCAGAAGAGGGAATTGGAAGCAGAAGCTAAAGGGGAAAGAGAATTTTGATGCTTGTTGTATTGTACATAGAGAATATATTTTTCACGCTACTTAGTGTCACGTGACACATACAGTGCGAATATTTGCCGTTGGATTAAAGGTGTCCAAAAAAGCTACACGTATAACTGTTAATGATGAGAGTTTTTGGTGTTTTAATTGCCACTGTGTTGTTCATGGTGTACTCGTTTGGGTTTGCTAGTGCTGCCACCCCAGAAGATCCTCCAATCACCGACAAGGTGTACTTTGAAGTGACGGAAGACGGCAAATCCATTGGTAGAATCACTTTTGGGTTATTTGGAACTGTGGTGCCAAAAACCGTTAAGAACTTTAAGGAATTGACTTTAAGTGACGACCCAAGCTTTGGATACACCAATTCGATCTTCCACAGAATCATTCCTAAGTTTATGATCCAAGGTGGAGACTACGAGACCGGTAAAGGGTACGGAGGAAAATCCATTTATGGGGGCAAGTTTGAAGACGAGAACTTTGTGTTGAAGCACAATGCGCCATACAGATTGAGTATGGCCAATGCTGGAAAGAACACCAACGGGTCCCAGTTCTTCATCACCACCGTTTTGACCAAATGGTTGGACGGAGCGCATGTTGTGTTTGGGAAGGTGGTGGATGGGTTTGAGGTGGTTGACTATATGGAGAAGGTCAAGACCAGTTACGGGGACAGACCAGTTTTAGAGTTGAAGATCGCTTCTACTGGGGAGGTCGAGTTGACCAAGGAAGAGAAGGCTGCATTGGAAGCGTTGAAGAAGGACGAGCTCTAGGCGCTTTGGAAGCGTTGAAGGACGAACTTTAGGTCGTTTATTAGTATGTAGCGTCTTAGCCAGGTTTGTAGCCAGCCCTACCTGCTGTGGCTCAAGGCATCGTTCAATATACTATCGATATTTATTTCTTTCTTCTCTTGTGTCACAGCTGGAGTGAATGGGGTCTGAGTGTTGCTCCCCACCTCCTTCACCTCTTCATCCTTTTTAAACTCGTTCAAGTTATTCAACACGTTGATGGAATTCTTAATAAAGTAAGTGGAGCTCAATAGCCTCAGCCCCAAAACCTTGTATAGCGACGGAGCCTGGTAGATATTGGCTCCAATGATAAAGTAGCTCTGTAGCACATGGACCTGGTCCTTATTCAAACGGTCCTGTTTGCGTATCACCCAGAAATCAGGCTCTCGGACGTGGGAAACCACAAACTCTAGCCCCACCATTTCCGTCAACTTGGCCTCAAAGTACTTGGTGTACTCGAGTTGTGACGTTATATGAGGAGGAGGTGGTTGGAACTGGAACTGCATCTTTAACACCTGGTTGTTTGAGGTTCTGTCGTAGAAAGGAGACTCGCTGAAATATTCAAGAACATTGCCTGTATTGAGGCCGAACTGGTTGATCCACTCGGGGTTTCTCCACTGGATCTCGTCAAGAGAGGTCATGAAGAACTGAGAAAAGAAGAATTAAGATAATAGGAGAAAGAAGATAGTGTCTATTATTTTAGTTTAGTTTTTAATGCGCATAAGCTGGAGAATATTGTCCAAATGAGAGCTTTAGGAGTGACGAGTGCTAGTAAACCTGTGAGCTTCAGAAAGGCCGTGAGACTCAGGAGGACCGAGAGCTCCAACTAGATCTGGAGTGAGGCTATAGCCGTCCTTGCCTATTTCTGATTCCTGAACACTTCAAATTTTTCAGCCAACTCTCTGGCTTCCTGTGCCATCACCTCTTCTGTCCGCTCCAATCTCTCACTATCGTCTCTAAACACTAACGGCTTGTTCAAAAACGCCTTTCTTCTATCCTCAAACTCTTTGGCAAGGTCGATTGTCTCCAATGCCTGGTGCACCTTATCGTCTTTCAAGTCATCTTGTCTGAATCTAGGAATCAAATGTGTATGCAAATGAGGCACCGATTGCCCGCTTTCCGGCCCGTCTTGGATCGATATGTTCATGGCATCCGCCTTATAGTGCCAGATAATGAATCTGCTGAGCAATTGAAGCAGTTTCATGTAGTCTATGCTCTCTTCTTCCGTAAGTTGGTTGAACCGACGAATCTCGGTTCTAAAAGGCACTAAAAGAACATGCCCTGGAATAATCGGTTTGAGGTTCACAAGAGCGTAGCAGTGTTTGGACTTGAAGAAAACTTGGTTGTTGACAAGGAACTTGTGAAAATAGATCTCTGCAGGCATGGAAACAAGTATAGATAAAGAAAAAAGAGCAAAAAGATAGAAAAAGATATCTGAAAAAAGATAGAAAAAAGATTAAAGATTGAAAAATAGCAAAAGTGTGGCTCAACGAAAATCAGTGTATCATTACTCTATATCTATTTAGTTAACTTTGGAGAAGTATTTTTTGGAGTCGGAGGTGTCAATGGTTTCAGAACCTGGTTGCCAGTTAGCTGGGCACACTTCACCGTATTTTTCAGTGAATTGGAAAGCTTCGACTAATCTTAAACTTTCGTCAACAGATCTACCGACTGGCAAATCGTTGATGGTGATTTGTCTCAAAATCCCCTTTGGATCGATCAAGAAGATACCTCTTAAAGCAACACCTTCTTCTTCAATCAAAACACCGTAGTCCTTGGACAAAGTGTGGTTGGTGTCAGCCAACAATGGAATGTTGATCTTACCTAAACCACCATCTTTTCTGGCAACGTTGGTCCAGGCCAACAAGGAGTATTCAGAATCAGTAGAAGCAAACAAAACTTCGGTGTCTTTGTCAGCAAACTTCTTGACGGCTTCGGAGTAAGCAATGATTTCAGTTGGACAAACAAAAGTGAAAGCCAATGGGATGAAAGCTAATAACACCCATTTACCTTTGTATTGTTCAAGGCTGATTTCTTCGAAAACACCATCGACGACGGCGGTTTTCTTGAAAGTTGGAGCTGGTTTTTGGATAACTGGAGCCATTGTAATTGTAGTATAGAAGTTTGGAAAAAAAACTGTGGTATAAAAAAAATCACAGCAGGCGGATTTCTGGCCAATTTATAGTTATGGGAATAAAGGAGTAAAGCCATATGCTACTTCTAGAATGCCGCCGAAATTTGTAATCGGGGGTCGTGCACCGGGGATAAAAAGCCATAGTTTTGCAGATTTGATTGGGCGACGGCAGGCTGAGCCGAGGCCCGCGGTAACTAGCGACGAAACTGGCGGTGAGTCACCGCGTGGCTGAGGACCAGAGCTGGGCCTAGAGTTTTTGTATTAGTGAGTTGGTGCTAGGTGTATCAACATAGTGGCGCCTGTTAGTGTGCCGAGGGAGTACTTTTCCTTTTTCGGCATTGGTTTCACAATGGTTTCTTTTTCCTCGTTTGAAAAATAACGTGGTTACCGAGTCATATGAAAATAAATTCCGCGATAGATCCGCTTTGGACGCCACAGTTGACGCGTTGGGGATTATGTAAGTAAGAGGCAAATAAAAAAAAGCTTATATAAGTAAAACAAAATTTCTTATATAAGCATAATCAACCAAAATGCTTACCTAATCACCTGAGGGTGGTTGGTGATGCTTACATAAGTACGCGACAAAAGTCCCGTCGCGAAGATCGAACCTGAGCAAAACAAAACCAACTTTTTTGACTACGTTTTTCTTTTTGTATTTTCGTCAGGCTGATTTTGATCTTGTAGAAACAGGTACTTTAACACTTTCAATCAGCAGGAACCACGCGTGAAGTTAACTTAAAAGAATAATGGAGAAATTTGGGTTTCACAAGGTGTCAAACAACCCAGCCCCTGGCAATTTGGCCATCAATCACAATAGACCAGCACAGTCGTTTAAAAAGCAGTTTGTGGTGGATAATTGCCCCTCCAACTCCATAGCACTCCGGAACTTGATTGCATTCCATCCCAATGACTTGCCTCCAGACATCAATTACGTTATTTTGGACGACTTTGTGGTTTATTCAGTGGCAAGAGACCCCCAAATGAGACCCGGGTCTGTGGGATTAGCGGCACATGTTAGATTATTAGGGAAATGGTCCTTGAATCAGCAGCTTGTGGTGCAAGACTTCAGCTTGAACAGTTTCAAAGACAACTTGATTTACGTCAAGTCGGTGGAGCTACTCATTGATTTTAAATCAAAGTCTAAGGCCACCAGTAACCCCATTGACCATAACGAATTGATCCAACAATTTTTGAGCAACTACAACAACCAGATCTTGCAGCCGACTCAGACTATTGTAATGGACTTCAAGGGCCAATACTTCCTGTTGCTTATCAATTCTATCCAATTGATGGATTTAGCTGGAAAACCGGTGGACTTTTCTGAGGCTGTGGCCACCAAGGGGATTGTTACAGGCCAATCTGAAGTCAATTTCTACCCCTATGAAAACTCCGTTGTCAATTTGGTCAAGGCCGACAACGCCAAGTCTCGGGTAGGAAATAAGCCTAGAGCCAATCCAATCATCAACCCGGATTTTAAATTAGACTCTTTGGGAATCGGTGGGTTGGACAACGAGTTCCAGCAGATTTTCAGAAGAGCTTTCGCTTCCAGAATTATCAGTCCTGATTTAGTCAACAAGTTGGGGTTGAGACACGTTAAGGGTTTATTGTTGTTTGGACCTCCAGGTACAGGTAAGACTTTGATTGCCAGACAAATCGGGAAAATGCTTAACGTCAAAGAACCCAAGATTGTTAACGGGCCAGAAATGTTGAGTAAGTTTGTCGGGGCTTCAGAAGAGAATATCAGAAACTTGTTCAAAGACGCTGAACAGGAGTATAAACAGAAAGGAGACAATTCCAGCTTGCATATCATCATTTTTGACGAATTAGATAGTGTGTTCAAACAAAGAGGTGGAGGCAAGAGTGACGGAACCGGAGTGGGTGACAATGTGGTGAATCAGTTGTTATCGAAAATGGACGGTGTAGACCAGTTGAACAACATTTTGATCATTGGTATGACCAACAGATTGGATTTGATCGATAATGCTTTGCTTAGACCCGGTAGATTCGAGATTCAAATTGAAATATCTTTGCCCGATGAAAAAGGTCGGTACGAGATTCTTTTGATCCACACCAAAAAGATGAAGGTGAACAACTTATTGGGAGACGATATCGATTTCGAAAAGTTAAGTAAGCTTACAAAGAATTTCACCGGGGCCGAATTGGAAGGGTTGGTCAACAGTGCCACGTCTTTCGCTATCAATAGGTTCACCAAGTCCGATAGTTTGGCCAAAGTCGACGAGAATATCAGCAAGATGAAGTTGACATGGGAGCATTTTGAATTGGCGTTGAATGAAGTGAAGCCGGCTTTCGGGGTCAACGAAGAGAACTTGTCAGAAAACATTCCTTACGGTATCATAAAGTACAGTCCGGCCGTCGATAAAGTGTTATCCATGGGGGACTCGTACATCAACGAAGTGTCCAACAGTGAAAATGAAAGGTTGATCAGTTTGCTTTTCCACGGGAAAATTGGGGTTGGTAAAACCGCTTTGGTGACACAGTTAGCCCTAAACTCCAAATTCCCGTTCATTAAGATTTTGAGTGGTGACACGTTGGTGGGGATGAACGAGTTGATGAAGATTAGCACCATCGACAATATCTTTAGAGACGTCTACAAATCGCCATTGAATGTGTTGATTATTGACAAGATCGAAAGTATCATCAACTATGTGCCCATCGGGCCTCGCTTCTCCAACGATATCTTGCAAATGTTGATGGTGTACTTGAACAGGAAGCCTCCTAACGGCAGAAGGTTGTTGATCTTAGCCACCACTTCACAGTACTCCATTTTGAAGTCCATGAGCTTGGTGGACAGTTTCACCAAGGCCATTGAAATCAAGCCCATCACGTCCGTCAACGAAATCCTGGTGATTATGAAACAACTCAACTTTATGACTCCTAACGACCAGAACCAGATCTTGTCTCAGTTGCAGCAATTTGAACCGTTAAGTTTGGGAGTGAAAAAATTGATTGCGGTGTTGATGAATGCTAAATATGCTAATTTGACGGTGAACGGAGTGGTGGAGAATATCATGGACGCCCAAACTGCCTAAACCGTAACCGTTATAAATATACAAAATAGTGAATAGACCCTTACACCAGGAAAAATGAAAGTTGCTGGACGTACGGCGGCATATGTGGGTAAAAATTTTCTGGGGAGTGGGGTACATTGTTAAACAGGTTATTAGGACAAAATCCCGTTAAGAAGGGTGGGCCGTATATGGCTACTTTTCCATAAAACTCTTTACATTATAACCTAATTAACTATTTTAACGCCTACTTGGCCACATTTTGGTCTTTGGCCACATTATCTTGAGGCACATCGAGATCCTCAGCTAAAGACACATCAGTCGAAGCAAATTTCCAGGCAGCAACCCTTCTTTCAAACAAAATATCCAACTCTTCGTAAGTACGGTCTTTTGTCTCAGGTAATCTGAACCAGGCCCAAATCATAGTGGGTAAAGCAGTAGCAAACCAAACAAACCCGGTCTTACCTCTTAAGTTGGCCTCTTCTGGGTTGATCAAGTAAGGTTCCACCACTTGGGAGATTAAAGACACAAGATTGTAAGCGTTTCTTGCGATTGCGATAGACTGAGCTCTCAATCTAGTAGCACTCATTTCAGAAACGATAGTGAACGCCAAAGGACCAATGGTGGAAGCATAAGTGGCCACCCACAACATGGTCAAGCCGGCCTGGGCCCATTTGAGCCCGCCTGTCTGGGCAGGAGACGCCAAAATCCCAATCAAAAGCAACAAGAATGTCAAAATGGTGTACCCAACCGTGTAGATACTTCTTCTACCAAATCTGTTTAAAAGGAACCACGAGCACACACACCCCGTGAACGAGATCCCAGTGACCCCCAAGTTCAACTTGTACACGTTGTCGGAAGACAAACCGGCCTGGGAGAAGAAATATGAAGGACTATAAGCAAAAGTAGACCCAGAAAGCACCTGGCCTGCGAAAGCAATACACACAACCTCAGTTCTTCTTAAATTGGAGCCCTGGAAACACTGGACGTACCCCTTCCAGCCCTTTTCGTCGTCGTTTTTACTCTTGTGCTGGGCTTGTTCCAAGGCATTGGTGTGGATCATCAAAGCCAACTGGTTGGGGATGTTGTGGTGAGTGTCTTTACTAGACAATCTTTGCAACGACTTTTTGGCGTCGTCGTGTTTGCCTCTTCTGACCAACCACCAGGGCGAGTCTGGGGCGAGGAACGTCAAGATGAATAACGGAATAGGCCATGCCCACTGCACGGCAAAGGGCACTCTATAGGACCATTCAGTGGAATTGTTCACCAACCCTTGTAAAACCCCAGCAGCAATAAATTGGCCCATGGCCCAGCACATATTGACGTATGCGGTCAAGTACCCTCTCAACGCCAAAGGACACACTTCGGACGTGTAGGTGGGGCCCATGGTTGCAAAAATCCCCCAGGGCAAACCACACAACACCTGACCTGCCACTAACGTCTGGACGTTTTGAGCAAAGAAAGGCACAAAGATGAAAGCTGACATAACCACCAACGACACCAAGATGACCATTCTGTGGCCGAACCGTTCGATCAAGTACCCGTTGGCAAACACCCCAAAAATGGCACCAACCGTGGGGGCAGCACCCAAAGCCGATTGCCAACGACCGGCCAATTCATAGTCTCCAGAAGGCGTGAGTTCACCATACTTTCTTTTGAAAGAAGGGTACCCGTAGAAACTGGACATCAAGATATTGTCGTAACCCTCCATGACGATGGTCAACGACATGACCATGGCCCAAAAAATGGCCTTCTTGTGGGTTCTTAAAGCTTCCTTTAACGTTAACTCTTTTTCAGCCTGAGTACCTAATTTAGCATCTTCCAACACGAACGCAGTTTGAGTTAATCCCTGTTTGAACGAAGACACGTCGGACGCTTCTTCAAGATGGGCGATTTCCGGCTTCTTAGTTCTGTCGTCGATATCCATTTTGCAGTAGAGAACAGAAAAGAGGACATTTCAAACACTTTATATCAGCGATCCCGATAGCAGGGGGACTGGGGTAATGGTGGGGACATACGAGCGACAACGGCAGTGGTCAAAATCAGAATCAAGCGGCACGCTTTTAAACACGGAGATCCACAGTACAGAGCCAGAGGCGTAGAAAGATGGGCCAGAGACTGTCAGAGACAAGCATATAGAGACAGGGCCAGAATCAGATACTACTGGAGCCAGAAACGGCCACCAAAACCCAACTACAACTGCTTTAAAGTGCCTGCGTCTGTCTCACTGTTCGTTTAATACTCACCACTTGTTGTGAATATGCCAATCTCATTCCAATAGCTATCGTCCCGATAGGCGAGGGAAGTGGAGTAACCCCAACTTTCCCCAAGCATGTCTAACTAAAGTATAAGTGAAGGAAAAATTCGTGGAAGTTGGAAAAGGAAAAACTCTCGCAAATTACCCCAGAAACCTAAACTGGTGATGATGTGCCAATCTTTATCCGACCAACGGCGTCCAATGAAATATGGTTTGCCGGAAAAACGGGTCAAAGGAGGAAATATATTTGATTTTGGTTTTGGGGGATGATAGGGTGGAGGTTCGTGGGTTGGAATGGCCGTGGGGGAGTGTGGAGTGAAGAGAAGAGTGAAAATTGAAGACAAGAGGGACCTTTAACAACAATAGAAGTGCCGAAATTAAGCGTTTTAATTTGCATAATAATTAGCTGTTGATTGCATATAAGCGTTGCATAATAAGCAAGAGCTTTCGCCGGAAAAGCAGGGGCAGCCATTCGCCGGAATTAAAACACGTACGATGATGTGCCGAGACATGGTGATTTCCGAGACTGTGTCGAGGCGTAGATGTTTTGAGTTTTGAGTGTTATGTGAATGGACTTTTTTCACATCTTGAACAGGACCGTGGTAGTGTGGTACTGTTGACTGTGGACCTGTTTGCTGGGAACTGTTGAGATTGGAAAGTATGCGTTGATACTGGCCCTTGTTGAACTCCATGGATTCCTTTAGTCATATCCTTGTACTGACGAAAATCCTTTGACGTTCATCCTGGACATTGTGACTCTGGGAGCGACTCTTGGCACTTCCCTGAATAAGCCTTCCGACACCTGACCAGTTTTAACTTGTCAAAAACCTCTAAAATTCATCATGTATCTTTTAAAGCTATCTGAAATCATCTTTGAAGCTATCTGACGTTTACTTTCATCACATTGCTAAGACACTTTGGGTACTCAAAAACTTTGTTCATCTTGAAACACTTTGAGTATTCAACTCTCCGACATTAAATTGACTTTTTAAACTCTCTTTCATCTAGAACCACCGACTTTCGATCTCCCTGACGTCCCTCAGAAATTACTGACTCACTGGCTTCAATTATCGTAAAACACTTTAGGGCTGACTCTGACGTTCACCCTGACTCTTAACCCTGTCATCTCGAACACACATACTCAAGTAGTCTGACTCTTGATCTACCTTGTCCTTACTCCTTGAGAAGTTTTGCAAATGTCCTGACTCTTTTTATCTCTTTAAGGACTAGTTTAAGATCCTTATTTCTTTATTTTTTTCTTTCAACCATGACATTAACTGACTGAACTCATCTTCAATCAACACCCACATCTTCCTGCTGCCAGAGCAGTTCATCTCTAGCGTCTTCCCGTACCACTGCTAGAGCAGTCTTGTTATGACCGAGACTTTGAGACTCTTAAATCTCTGCTAGATGCCACAGAATGATTGAAAGCCATTGTATTGACCCTCGACGGGCGGTTCTGTGGGTGTGGCCATGTTACAGCCCCCACTAGCTTTTCTTATACCCCTCTACTAACAACGCGATATTGACCCCTACCAAAACAACCATTAAAATAGACATCAACACCGAATTCACAAGGTTATTGAACCCAAAATTGTGAATTTTTTCCATCTTGTACCGATTGATCGTTATATAGTAGCTGACTCCACTAAAAACCAAAAACATCACTGACAATCCAAGCAAGCAGTAGCTTAGGATCTTGGAGTATATTGGAGACCCGTTTCTGGTAGGGGCGTCGGAAGAATCGAGTTTAAAGTTGAGAAGCATACCAAAAGATGTGATGAAAAGCGTGGTGCTGAATCGAATGAACAGAAGACATGTTCTTTCGCTTTGAAGAGCGTCTCTAGGCTCTGACGTTTTGACCTTTAAAAGCATTTATGGATAAATAATGTAGTCGCGCTGATTGTGATTTTTGCAATATAAAGGCAGATCCAGTCGGCTAGTAGGTTAGACATTGAATGGAGATAACTATAGACACTTTGAGGGAGAGCAATCGATAGGCACCGTTGAACGGCGAAGCGATAAAAAAAAGAGAGTTTTTCAAACTTCAAAAACCATTACGACACCATTCGCCTGATGATTAAATAGCTGGATAAAATTTGTTCACCAGAAGCTTTTGACTTTATCTTCAGTTTATCTAGAGAAATGATATCATTGCAATGGACGAAAACACTTATGAGCTCAACATTGAAGATTCCCAACACCCTCACCTTAGAGCCAGGAAAGTCGACAAAGACGGCAGGTCTCCCGTCTGACCTTCAAAATATATAAAAAAAGGGCTTTTTCTCATTGAACCTGTATATAAGGTATTACTGAAATCGATTATTTTTTTGGGTGCAAAATATTAATTGTTCACATTTACCTTTGGCCCTGTTTGTGAGAGAAAAGAACAAAGGTTGTTGACAAGACAGATTGAGAGAGGGAAGCTTCTATGACCAAGACTAACTAGTCTTAGTCGATGGGTGGTGACGAATAAGAGTAGAGAAAAGTATCAATAATATTAGCGACCAAGTCGGTACACCGAAACCCTTCTCTGGAGACAGATGATGCTTATCAGTCCGTATGGGAAACCTGTTTAATACAGTATATCCATTTTTGTCACGCAAGGTGGTAGACCACGCGTTGGTAGGGCTGCAAAGAGGTATGCATTATTATGTATCCTGCATATAGACCATGTATGCAATGCCCGATCTTATTTAGGAAGGTTGAAGAATGTGTGCAAACCAATGTGATGTATCACTTGAAGTGATAGGTACCTTGGAGTGATCTATAAATACCCCCCTTATTTCAGCTTTTTCTCTTTTTGTTTCCTCATATCCACCGTTCGGAATATTTTACACTATGGGTAAAAAACATCTGAAAGGCAAGCGTAAAGCAAAGGATATTCAGGCTAGACCATCCAAACACCTTCATGTCGGGCAGGCTGAGAACAAACCACCAGAAGATGATGAAGAGGATGAACAAACTTCTAATAAGACAAACCAATCTGGAGGAGATTCCTTACTCCAAGAACAATTACAGGCTTTTGATAAAAGGATACTGGAATTGGAACAGGATAACGAACGTACGAATGAAAAGGTAATGCAATTGGAACAGGAGAAGGGACTTATGAATGAAAAGGTAATGCAATTGGAACAGGAGAAGGGACTTATGAATGAAAAGGTAATGCAATTGGAACAGGAGAAGGGACTTATGAATGAAAAGGTAATGCAGTTGGAACAGGAGAAAGAACGTATGAAACAGGAGAACGAACGTACGAAAGAAGGTTCAGAGGAAAACTTCATGGCGCCCATAAAAGCAATGTATCACACACCTATAAGGGACCCTGATCCGTTAATAATTGGAATATGTCTTGATCCATTGACTAGCTTGGAGCTAGGAAGTTTGAAGAAGAACTTTATCGTCAACTTCAAAGGTCCTAAATTCAACCTACAGGAAGCAGAAGTCAACATAGAAGGAGAAAGTAATTCGTTTGCTCACAAGGTTGCTTACACCCTTCCTTTATTGGGCCATGACGATTTCGACAAGATTGTTAATCAAGTATTAGCATTACCTCCAATCAGGAGTTATTCAGCTACCACGGAGAGTCAACCAGCTACCACGGAGAGTCAACCAGCTACCACGGAGAGTCAACCAGCTACCACGGAGAGTCAACCAGCTACCACGGAGAGTCATTCAGCTACCACGGAGAGTCCTCTGGCGGCAAGGCTTCCCAAAGGTTCTCATTCTAAACTGTCAAGGAAGTTCTTCCGTTCTGTTAATCCTGTGTTTTCTCTGATAAGAGACGAAGAGATCTATACCCGCTTTAACTTGTTGCAAAGCATCTTGAAAGATCTGATCAATGAAAACACTTCGTCTAACAACTCGGAAAGTATAAGAAAATTTTTAGATTTCGAGTTTGCTTCACAGCCGTTTTCAGGCGAAAGCGATATTGGAACAGCGATGTCTTATCTTCTTGACTGTTGCCTTCGCATGTTATCTGTCACTGGTTTAATTATGAAGAGGAACCAGCAAGTGCTGTTGAAGAATCCTAAAACCCGAAAAAGGGATCTCATTGTTGATATTATGGTGAGATATGAAGACGTGCCATTGTTGCTTGTGGAAACAAGGCGTACGGGTCTCCATATGTTTGTGGATGAAGAAACCGGTGAGTTAAAAAGCAATACCGAGAACTTCAGATCTATTCTCAAACAATGTTGCATGTATATGTATGCTACCGGTTTGCACCATATCTTCATCAGTGATTTCACTACGACAATTTTGGTCATGGTGAATATGACTGGAGATCAAGCTGATCAGCCAAAAGGCAGAACTTTCAATGGATGTTTCGATTTTCGAGTCATCCGTGCCTCTGACCCTCTGATTAGCCTTCATGCTGTAATCAACTCCATTCTTTTGCTCGAATTTGCTGCTGAAGCATCAAGACGCAATGATTATGACAAATTTCCACCTGCTCTTAAAGCTTGGTCTGATAGTGAGTTTGTTGAGCCTCACATAAAGAAGTTCAACGACATGAAAACGATTGCAAAGAAATGTTTAAAAAATATTGTCTTACCTGAAGAAGAGATAGTGAAGGATGCTGATACAACCATGAAAGCTGGACTGGCCCTTTTACAATCTGAAGTAGTTGATAATGACTCGGTGGATTTTGAAAGGTTCAAAGATCTTCTGGTGGTGTATTGGAAACAAGGAGATCAACTTGAGAGGATTCAGTTTGAACCAGATACCCTTTCAGATGTTTTTGGCTTTACCTTCGATGATAATTGGATCTTCAAGGACCCCTCCAATGTTCCACCCCGGGGCACAAAATTGATATTGAAGGTATACGATCCATTAAATTCTAAGTTCGAAGACCCTCCCGTTTTATCTTACTTCTTAAATGAGATCACTGCACTTACTAAGATACACAGATACAATAGCCAGTCGGATGAAACAATTGGCGTGCCAGATGTTTATGATTACGGAGGAGTTAGGTTCCACTTGGAAGATGAGCTATTCTTTTATGGTTTCTACATATTGATGTCATATGTAGAAGATGAAGAGGAGTCAATGGATGAACAAGAAGTGAAACTGGCAAATGAGAAGATTGATCGAGATCTTCTGGTACTAGAACGTATTGGCATTGATCACGGAGATGTAGCCAGACGCAATAAAAGAATAAATCGGGTGCATCCCATGCTTATTGATTACTCGCATGCAAGGATCAGGTCAAAGAAAGAATAAAATCCATACTTTCTTGCATTCTTTTCGGGGGTAGGCTGCATCAACCAGTGTACCGGGAAGTGCTCAAAGTCAACATTCGTTTCAAACTCATCAAACATCGAGGCCTGGCACGGCTGGTACCGCAAGCACCACCCTTTACTCATGGGATGAATCTTCTCCTGAGGATGACCCCACAAGTAAGAAATAAGAGGTATTAAGAAATAAAGATTACTCACACAATCAGGAGTGCCCCCATATGACTGCAAACTTAAAAAAAGAGTAAACATATATTGCAATCCATATGACTGCAAACTTAAAAAAAGAGTAAACATATATTGGGGTCGAATGTAGATATGGGTTTCTATAAAAAATATCAAGTTCAAATACTACTTATTTATTATTGTAACAGCTTAGATAGTATCTGTAAGACAAGTGGCTGCAACTCGCAAACCAATTGGTTTTTGCGTGTCTCTACCGTTCTTTCTTTCATTCAATTCCAAAACCTACTATATGGAACACCCTCCAGAAAAACTAAGAGAGAAACTTTTCGCTTTGGACGTCAATGGACATACAATAGACATGATCCCGTGTCTTTTGCGGAACAATACCGTAAATAGACCAGATTTCACAGATTGCATCTTGAAACGCAGATAATCCGAGCTTGACGGAGATACCATTTACGTTAAGTTGCTTCAAAATGCCATGGATTGCCATGATAGGTAAAAGGTTATGGTGAAAGCACGAAGCAAGCAAGGCAGCAAGCCGCAAATGCACACGGGGCAAATGCGGCTAGTTGGGGCTAGGCAACCGTCAAGGCGAAGATTTACAGAAGAACTAAGGCGGTGGCAGAAGAAAAGAGAAGGGAAGAGAAAGACGAGACGAAACAGGGTCGTTAGTCAGTGGGCCCTTAGACAATAGCATAAGAACATAAGGCACCGGCTCAAACAACGACGAAATAAAAGTTTAAGGGCCCCTAGTACAAGACAATAGCTCATCACACCTTGCGGTACAGAATTTTTTTTTGGTACCACGGCAGGTGGTAATTTCATACGCGGTGGAGCAATGAAATTGTAAGGTTATTTCTTTTTTTGCAATTATGAGTCGCGTCAGAGTTTTACATGTTACATAAACTGGAAACAGCAAGAGAAGAGAAGACGGAAGAGAAGATGGGAAGAAGATGAAAGAGAAGCCAGCCGAAGAAGAGCCTGCTCTTATCATACAATAATATATACATATTTATCGTTACAGTGTCGTAAGTCATGGCGGTGGGGATATTGGGTTAGTGCTTGTGTAGAATGTGTAGGTCTATGCCTTGTTCTTGCGGTAGTTCAAGATTATCTCGATATTATTCAATATCAAGTTCATGCTGTAGTTCATTGGTTTCTTGAACGTGAAGTCGATCCCCACCTTCTTATATATCGACAAGTCCTTGTCGTTGGATCTGGTAGTAACCGCAATGAGCCCAATCTTATTATACTTCTTTATAGACCGAATTCTCTTGGTGATTTCTATCCCGTTTATAGGCGGCATCTCGATATCCAAAAAGATCAAGTCAAACTTCTCCTGCTCAATCAACTTTAGCACCGTCGAGCTGTTATTGAGCTTGACTATAAGACTATTGGGGAACAATTTCGTGAGAATCTTGTATAAGATCTTCAAATTGATGAGATTGTCGTCCACTATAAGAAACCGATAATGGTTGAAATTGGGTATAAAACTGCTCTGGGAAATAGGACTGAACATCGTGGAGCCTTGGATGTTCTGATCAATGCTATTTTTGTGGTGCATAGAAGAATTGGAAGAAACTGAACTCGACAGCTTGATCGAGTTTAAGGATCCATTAGATCTCACAGATGTGATTGATTTGCTGGAATGCACAGACTTATTCCGCTGAAGTGTGTCGACGTTGACGTTGGGACGGCCTGAGGACGTACTGGACGTTCGTGGTTTGGATTTGGAGGTGCTGGAAGAAGTTGAAGACTTGGTTAAAGAGCCGCCGCTGGGTCCGCCTGCGGACTCGCTGGAGGAGACGGTCTTGGGCTTGGAGGCCGACAGTTTGAACGCTTTTAACATATTATAGAAACTAAGTGAAAGGAATCGTGTGGGATAGTTTCTATATAAATAAAATTTTCCACTAAGGTAATAAAAAGAATGTATGAATTATGAATGTTTTGAAACTTTAATAAAAAGAATTGTGGGACTATTTAAATTAAATAAAAAATAGATTTTTTTTCTTTAGAGTTCACGCAAGGGGTATAGACAGTACTACAAGGGGAAAAACTAGGAAACGGTAGAGACACGACGATGACTAATGTGTAAAAAAAGACAGTTGCGCGTGGCCTTAGGTGCGTGGTGCCGGTGTGCGCAGTGTACTACCGTAGTGCTGGCACCACACCGCGGTCTGTGGCGCGCACCCGCCTTGGGCGCCGTCCGGCTTCATCGGCGCAACAGAGCCAACCTGCAATCCCAACATGCAAAAACCAACACGCTGAAAAAAGAAAAGAAAAGAAGCACCTCCCAAAAAGGGTTCATTGCTACTATTGTAATAACAATAAGACCCATTTTTTTAGTTCTTCTCCTACAATGAAACTACACAATAAGCAAACCTGAAATTGATAAATGGATAGAAAAAAAAAACTCTGTCGCTTGCTTTGGCTGGGGGCGGTCTACGCTTGTGTAGGAGTTTGTACCTGAAATTAAACTCTATTCTGTACGTTCTTTTTCCAAACCTGGAAATTGTAGGCATTTTCCATCCAGGCGTGGTAGAATTTGATAGAACACCTAAATACTTCCACCCAGTCTAGACTTGTGTTTCAGGTTTTTGAAACAAAGTGTTCTGTTCAGGCAATGCCATCGGTTCCATTCTTATCGTATCACAAAAAGATTCAAAACGAAGAATCGAATTCTTTGCTAAAACACTGAAGAAATTTTAAGAAAAGGTTTATATGAGTCAAAACATTAACTAGTTACTGAAAATGAGTTGCTTGCGAACTCTATTGAGAGTCTTGGCCACTTTTGTAGTTAGTTTGCGTCCAGTTGTAGTTTATTGTAGTTTAGGGTTTCTTTGTTGTTAGAGATCTTGACCGGGTTCTATGGTTCTTTTCATCTGGCATGAGTTCACAACCGTTTTTTTTCGTCGCTCGGGCCGTCCGTCGTTCCAGGTCTCGCCGCACAAGTATTAAACACGGGACACTGCCTTCGAGATATAGCCTTAGTTCCCAAGAGCCATCGTCCAATGGCCAATGGTGGTCTTTGTGCTGGTTGTTGGTTTGGCCGTGATCTGGTTTTGGGGACTAGGAATAGATGGCTGCGAAAGATGAAATTGAGTGAGTATTTGTCAGGATAGTATAAACAGTATTAGGTAGTAGTATCAGATGTAGGATACAGAAAAAGAGGATAAATAAGAGAAGAGAAGTGAAAAGAGAAGAGAAGATAACTAAGGGGATGATTAAGTGAACGAAGCAGGTTAAGAATAAGGGACGATTAAGAGGACGAAGAGAAGATAGTAAGAAAGGTGGAAGGAGTAGATAGCAGACAGTAAGTACTAGATAGTAGATAGTAGATAGTAGGTAGAAGATAAGAAAACTGAGGGTGGTCGATAGTAGATCGGAAGTGGAACAGGTAAGAAATAAAGCTAAGTAAGATAAGGGAAATAACAGAGAAGATAAGATAAGTGAAAAGAGAAATCAAGAATAGATAAGTGAGACAAAGAAGTGGAAGAAGATAAGTGAGACAGAAAAGATAAGTAGACGACTGATACAGGGATCCGTTCATTTTTGAAATAGCACAGAAAGGAGTAAAGTGAGACTAAGGTGCATAACAATTGGTCTTTGACGTGATTAAATTGACATTATTCATTAGATGATTAGCTGGCAGAGTAATGACATTGGCATGTTAATATATTTACATTAGTTCATTAGCATTGTATGTTAACGTGTTCAGAAGTCAACTTCATTACATTACTTACAATTAGTTCATTAGATAACGTAACGACATTGATTAACATAATGTCATTATCGACGCTGACACCTTTTTATATGAGTTCATTAGTTAGCCTTATTGACTTTGACATTAACAGTAATTAGCAGTATTCAACGTAATTAGTATCCACGAACATTAGACATTCACTGTCATCAGATATTTATTGACATTACTTAACATCCACGTTGGTTAACTTATTGACATGTAACAGCATTATCATCATTAGTTGACTGTGTAACAAAAGTTCATAGTGAAGTTTACAGTGCACAGTCTATACATCATCAAGTAAATTACACCTTCAAACTCCTCAGTGACTATGTTATTATCCTATTTAAATCTATGGTTCATGTCATAGCTACCATCATGTCATTCCCGAATTCTGTAGCTTCTTCACCACTTCCTTCTCCCTTTTTAACTGCTCCAACTCCTCTTCCGTAACCAAATTATGCTTGTGACCCTTCAGTGGCTCGTTCGAGTGACAGACTTCAATTTCCTGGACATATGGATGGTCTACCACCTCGTCCATCAAGCACCTTTCGTCGGCCATCTTCAACATCTGTGAAATAACTGCCACACTATCGGGTGGTAATAACCGGTAAAGTTTATCGTTATTGGCAAGAAACAGCTTGAAGCTAGTATCCTTGGTTCGAGGCAACTTCCAGGGGAACCTTCTTAGCACCATACAGCAGAATATAATGGCAATAGACCACACGTCCACTTTCCGAGCATCGTAGCCCAGTAATGCTGTAGTAGCTGAAGAAACAGAACCCGAATTTGGCGACATCACTGATGCAATGGCTGGTTGTGGTGATCCAGGAGCCGGAGAAGCTGGTCTGCTATTAGCCACGCTGGGAACCACGCTTGTTACCACACTATCGCCTTTGCTAGGCTGGTCAAATACCTCAGGACTCAAATATGGGTCACTTCCCACAATTCCTCTAGACCGGGCCAACCTGTACCGTTTCCCATCATGCACAAACGTCTCTTCTTCCGGCGTATCCTCGTCCAAAGGCTTTCTAAACTGCACGGCAGACCCAAAGTCTATCAACTTCAAGATCCCGTGACTATCAACCACACAATTGTCTAGTTTCAAATCTCTGTGGGCCAACCCCATCGAATGCAAATACAGCACCCCGTTGATAATCTGCTTGAAGTAGCAATTGATCTCTGGCTGGTCCATGAGCCCTGACATCACCAAATTGAAGAAATCGTATGGGCAATATTCCATGATGATATAGTACTCAGCCGAGCTAAATACACCGGCTTGGTCTTCAATCAATTCCACAGTTTTGATCAAGTTTTCGTGGTCCAACACCTCTCCGATCTTGAACTCATTGTTAACCTTGACCATATAGTCAGATTCGGCCTCGTTGGGGAGTTTACTCCTGAATTTTTTCACCGCAAGTATCTTTGTCGGATCGGTCTTCAAATGTACCAAATTCACCAGACCTGAAGCCCCTGACCCCAACAATTTGCCCTTGGTGTACTTTCTGTATAACGGCGACGTGCCATGCAGTGGGAGAAGGTGGTGATGGTGTCTCTTTTTGTCCTTTTCTTTGGGTTCCTTCTTGTCCCTGTCTTCGTGTTTTAGCTTCTTAAGAAACCGTTTAAGGGATAAGTGACTATGGCCCTTTTTCTCTGAAGCAGAGTTCTTGCTGCTGAGATTCGAGGCCGAAGATGAGAGCTTATCAAGGGAACTAGTGCTGGAATGGCCCGTGTCTCTTTTCTTCAAGAAAAATCGGTAGCTTCGATCATCTTCACTGCCAGCGGTGGATGCCAGATTGGCTTTGAAAAAGTTCTTCAACGACGTTTTGCTTTCTTCTTTCATTTGTGTAAACTAACACAATCACAAATCTTGTGGTTGGTTGTATTTGGACGGGGGTAGATAGATTTCCAACCCGTTTGTTGCAATTGATACAAGCTGGTGTTAAAACTTGTGACGGTACAGTAGTAATGTTTGCCGCGGCGAGTGCGGGTGACGTAACAACGCCGTACCGAAATACGAGATGGCTTAGGGAGAGAAACTAAGATGAAGAGTGATTTAAAATGACAACTTAACTATGAATGAAACTGTAATAAAGCTGTAATGAAACTATAAGGAAAATCAAACGAAACAAAGAAAGTACAGATTTGTCGAGTAAGACGTGATTGAAGTGAGAAGTAATTAAAGTGAGACGTAGATGAAGCACGACGCAATATCTTGTCCTAGTTAGTATCCTGACGCAATATCTGATCCTCAGCTATCTTGACACAATATCTGGTCCTCAACTATCTTGACACACCTCCATTCTCCTACTGTGACTTGCTCAGACGGCTGCTTTTACGGCTGCCCAACAACCCGTGTCTCTCACTGTCTCCATCTTCCATACTAAACTCCCTTTCTTCGTCACTAACGTTCTCAATAATGGTCTTATGCACTCCCTGCACGTTGATAACACTCTCCACAATACCTCCTGTTCTGTAGTACTTTTGTTGGCTGAACTCTCCGTCCTCTGGTACGCTGACCCGTGTGATATCTGAAATATCCTCCTCTCTTTCGTTTGGAAGCAAAAACTTATGGTCGTCTCCGAACTGGGTCTTCAGATGCTCAATGGCCAGTCTTTCTGAAGTGTGGATATTGCCAACGGTGTCGTTTTCAAGAATAGCGTCTGAAGAAGGCACCGCTTTTGGGCTTTGAAGAACCGAGTTCTTAACACTTTCGATGTCTGGCCGTTTGATAGTGACAAACGATTTGCTGGTTTCAAGTGGGTTACTGGCAGGGTTGATTGGCTTCCAGGACGTGTTCCCACCGGTGCCAGTGACAGCAGGACTCAAAACCCCAGTTCTTTGTGGAGAAGTGGGTGGCTGTCTAAGCTGCAGCTGTTGCAGTTGTTGCTGGAACTGCGACTTGCTAAGCAATCCTTCGTCTAGCGATGTTCTCTTTGAGGCATTGGACGATTTCTGGTACAAGTTATGGAGGTACCCAGTCAAATTCCGCTTGGAAAGTGGGCCTGGCTGCGTCCGCTTAATATTCTTGTTGATATCGATGTACACATCGGACTCGTCCACGATTTCTTCACCGATCAATTCCTCAATGACATCTTCAAGTGTAAGCACCCCCAAAGCCCCGAATGGCTCACCGGGGCTTTCACTGACCACAATCATGTGACTTTTCCCTTCTTGGAAATAGTTTAAAATGTTCAAACACGAAGTATCGGTCCCGGTTTCAGGCAAGGTGGCCAACGGGAAAGAAGCTACTGGTAAAGCGTCTTCTGGATCGTAACTGATTAACACACGAACCAATAACATACCAATAAAGTTCATTGGTTCTCCAGGTAAATGGATGGGGATTCTGGAAAATCCTGCATTGAAGATCTCTTCCACTGTCTTTTCGTCTAAGATGGTATCTGCACCCATAGTGTACACTCTATCCATCGGCGTCATGATAGCACTGACGGGTTTCTCTTTCAAGTCCAAAACTGCACTAATAATGGTGACTTCATCCTCGTTCAACCTCTCTACACCCATAGTTTGATGGAGGGTCACCAATGTCTTCAAACCAGACTTTTTGTACACGGTCCCATGGTCTTCTCCCAAAATGTAGTCCAAAAGAAGAGCTATGGGGTAGGCTATCGGGTACATCAAGTACATCAACAACAACACAAAAGGAGCACAGTAGGCCCCGACCTCCAACCCGTACCTGACACAGATACTTTGAGGGATAATTTCTCCAAACACAACGATGGAAGCGGTAGAAGCAACCACAGCGGGCCAACCACCTCCTAAGCATCTATCCAACACAATAGGTAAAGTTTCGTTGGTGATAACATTGGAAAGCAAAAGCGTGATAAGAACCCAGTGTTTCCCACGACCAATCAACCGTAACACTTTCTTAGCGTGTTTCCGTTCATGGGCGTCTCCAGAAGTGGCCATAACTTTCAAATAAACCTCGTCCTGGCCCATTAATCCAATAGTTAAGCCAGCAAAACAGCCTCCTAAAAGCACAAGAATCATCGATACTAAAAGATTCAAATAAAACTGTTCTCGCGTCATATGCTCCGCAGCTTTGGTCTTGACATGATTAATTGATCTAACGCCCACTGGCAATGCTAAAAGTTTGGGGATTTGACTAAACAAGACAAAAAGTCTTGATATCGTTCCTGTTATTGATACATTACTTCTCGGTGAGGGTTGTTTCATAGACGGTGGATTTGATATAAGAAGGATTCAAACGTAAAAACTAGTGTAGCCTTGTAGCTTTAAATCTGTTTTTTATAAAAGGATTTTAGTAGTTAAAAGGGGATAAAAAGTAGTAGTACTTTAATAAACTTTATCGGGAGCTGAATTTTGCTGTTTTTTTTCTTTGACAGCGGTGAAATTTCGTGTAGCGGCAGCTAGCACGACGCGCGGCGGTAAACTGGGGTCAAGTTCTGGCCCGGATCCATTTTTTGGCCGCCGGTTGAGCTGCACGAGGCCGCATGGGTAGTGCTGGACACATTCTCCAATGACCTGAATGGTAGGGACACGCCACAGATTGCTGCAAAACACTGCTGGTACGTAGTAAAGATTTCAGATCTAAAAAGGTTGATGGACCAACTTCTGTGGTGTTTGAATTACTGAAGTCCTCAAACTGGATGGACGCCTGTTAGAATTTTTATAATGTGGTAAGACTCTAAGACAACTATCATGCGACCAATTGACAAGATTAAGACAACTATCATGTGACCAGCTGAGTCTGACCTACTTAAATGGGCCCTTTCTAATAGGGCCCACTTAAAGGCATACTTTGACTAGATACTATACTCCTATGCTCCTTTATTAAGTGTCAAAGACACCTGATTTCCTAAAAAGACACCAGACTCTTTCAATGGACACCGAACTCTACCAGACATTTACGCCACGATTCACTTACACCCGAACACCCTAACACCAAACCTGGCTATTCAGCCACAGTAAACAGTTGAAACTTGCCGGGAATTTAAACTCCTTGGCATCATTTTGGTGCTGGCCAGATATCAGTGACTGTATTTCATCGGTTTTGCGAGCATACACACTATCATTTTGCAGCCATTACAGAACAGACTTCGAAACAATATTGTGTATCTGTTACTTATAGACTCTAGCTTGCTTTAGATTCTGATGTCCTCTCCTGGTTCTCTCCTTTTGTTACGCTTAATATTCGGTCCTCTTCTTCGACGCCATTGAACGTTTCCACACGGAGGTTTTTTGAAAAACTTTCAAACCTCCGTCTCCAAACGGCAGCTTCTTCTTGTAAAAGCACCGTTCCAAGACGGAAGAATTCATGCTGACTTGAAGGTAGCCGACAGCTGTATGCCTATATAAGGGCAGACTCCCAGCCAAAACAGCAAAAAAAAAACTATCATGCCAACTTATATAATCACCGGTCCTACGTCGGGTATTGGACTCAAAGCCGCATTAGATCTTGCTCAACATGGTACAGTTGTGCTAGTTGGACGTAATAAGACCAGCTTGGAATCTGTTAAGCAAAAGATTGAGCTGAAAGGTGGTAAAGCCAAAACCGTGGTCTGTGACTTACAAGAACCCGACCTGATTGTAAAGGCCGGGGAACAAATTAAGGCTATGAACGTCACTTTTGACGGGTTGATCAACAATGCCGGCTGCATGCAGGTGAAACCCACAAAGAACTCTCTTGGGTGGGACACTCTGTTTGCCACAAACACTATAGGGCCATATTTGTTAACTATTGTAGTTAGAGATTCCATCAAGAGGAACGGCAACATCGTGTTCACTACCAGTGCAGTTGAAGACCCAGAAAGACTGTTCAGTGTAATGGCTGGGTTCAAGGGAAGCCGTTTTATCAGTATTGAAGCTACCAGCAAGGGCGAGTTTGCCAAACCAGGAGCTAAAATGGCAGGTCAAGACTCTTATGCCACTACTAAACAGTGTCAGATGGTTAACACGTTTGCTTTGGCCAGAGAAGACTTGGACCACAAATATATCAATGTTGAGCCAGGTTACATTCCTGGTACAGGGTTGGGAAGACAAGCTAATGTGGTGGTGAGAGGTTTGGAGTATTCTCTCGGCAGCCTTGTTGCAAAATTTGTTACCTTAATGAGTAATACTTCTACTGCAGGAAAATTGTTGTCAAAGACGGTTCGAAACCAGAAGTTGGAATCCGGCAGTTATATTGACCAGGATGGAAAGCCTATGCAAGCAAGCAAAGAAGCTAGAAACAAAAATTTCCAGGACAATGTGTTGAAGCAGACTAGAGAGTTTTTGGCAAGTAAAGGCATGGAACTTAGCCTGTAGGTTTTTCGAGATTCATCGGTGTTAGTGCATTCCTATGTATGCTTATGTAATGTGAAGCACACCTTCTTATACAAGGTTCGTATATCTTTCTTATTTTCTTATCATATTTTATCTGCTTTGCCTTTTATGTTATTCTCTCTGTCGTTTTTGTCTTTACGTTCATGCTATTTATCTTCTGCTGGTTACCTTACTTTCCTTACATATCCTATATCTTAGTAATAGCCATTTCTTCCTTACACTTCTCGTATCTTACTACCAACCATTTCTTCCTTACATGCCTTCCATATTTCGGTTTCTTTCTTACTTATATCTGGCTTATGTACCTTACTTAACATCTTTACCTTCTTTTACAACTTCTTCTACAATTCATCGTATGTATCTTATCTTACTTATCTATCCAATAATCTACCCCCTTTATATGCCCTCTCGTGCGTAGCCTTTATTTTTAGTATATCACATCCCTCTATGTCTTAACATATACCTCTTGCAACCAAAATGAGCCTCTTTTGCACCCAATTTTGCTAGTATTTTGGTGCACACTCGACTTCTAATATCATCCAAGCCCAATCCACACATTCACCAATATAAGCCCTCCTCCCGCTTTCATTCTTGTTCCCGTTTACTGTTCCTACACATTTCTATAGCATCACCTAAACCGCACCTATAAAAGTGCCAAAAACTATCGCGATCTCGCATAACCACGCCATGATCACTGTATCCGTCCTTTTAGCGTACGCCCATGCTGTTGATGTATACCTCACGGGGCTCATTGCCAGCAATTCGTTCACCCAGAATCTTCTTGTCACTCAGTCCAGCAAGTACATCACTGAATTTATCTTTGTGGTGAGCATTTGTTTGGTATTGTACGAGACTACCTACTGGTCGGGGATCTACTTGGGATTATGGGAATATCACGCCAAAGACATCTTTACCGAAATCCCCGTACACTGTGCTCACGTCTACGTCAGATTGAACATTGTTAAGAAAGAAAACGAGGCTAGTATGTTGGAATACTATCAGTTGAAGCAGAAATCAAAGTTTAATTTATTGAACTGGAGCCAAGTATCAGCTATCAAACAAAAGGCATTTGAAAGAGACGAGTTTGTGCGGTATCACTTTGAGTTTAGCCCCGAAGACTTTGAAGAGAACCCAGAACCAGAGTACGGCTCTTCCATTGACCATTTAAGGAAAAAAGTGCTATCGATGTTCAATACGTCGCAGTTGTACGATGAGTATAAGTCCGAATTTTTGAGTAAAGGTAACGTGGTTGTGTTTAATAAAAAGTCAGAAAAGATTGGCAGAGATAGAGATAAAGAGTACTTGGTGAAATGTGGCATTGAGACGGGGGATGCCATCGACTGTATAATTTTGACTGATCACTAGCTTTTTTTGCGTATACTTGGGGATCTTACAAACATAGATACAGTAATGCATACCGAATTATTCACTGTTCGTAAAAAAGGCTGGTGAAGTACTTGATTCATAGCTTCCTTTCACGTTTTTCCTCCACGTTTCAGCCTAGACTTCCTCTCACGTTTTTTCAGCTTCTTAGCTTCCCCTTCATGTCCTTTCTTGGTCTTCCTTTCAAGTTTTTTCCTTTCACGTTCCTTCTTAGCTTCCCTCTTACGCTCTTCCTCCTCCATGTACTTCCTTTGACTCTCTTGCCACTGCCTTTCAGACTCTTCCCGCTCAGCCCGCTCGATAGCTTCCATTTCTCGCTCGTAAGCATGCCATTCCTTCCAATATGCCATTTCAACTCTTCTTATTTCCTTCGATGATGCATGAGAGTAATCAATTAACATAGGATTAGTTTCGTTGTATCTCATATTCCGTCTTTCAAGGTCACCATGCGCAAGACCTATGGAGTTCAACCTCTTAATATCAGCATTTATCTTCAGCCTTACCTTTTCCACTGCATCAGCACACATTTCGTCCTCGTTATCTTCAATATATGACATCAATATAAAATAACCAGACCAAACTTGATTTTCATCAGTGTTATTTATCACAATCCCATAATCAAAGATCTCTGGTACACCAATCTTTTCATCTGACTGTGCATTGTGAGTTGCTATAGCAGTCAATGCAAGGATTTCGGCACAAAAGTACAGTGTCTTGGGAGGAACGTCGCAGTAATCCAAGCTGTACAACTTCAATACCAATTTGGAGCCTAAAGAAGGAATTGAGCTTAACCTCAGCTGATCCCAGTTATTATTGTAAGTGAACAGGTAAACAGTTGAAATGCAGTCTGGTCCTATCATTATCTCATCTAGATTATCTTCAGGCTTCCAGTACTTGCGTATGACATCGTAAACCTTCGGGTCCACCTGTATACGAGATTGGTCTCCCAAAAGTCTGCGTAACAATTTAGATGCCATTTTAGATGTCATGTTAGTGTCAGTTGTCCCGTCGGTTCTTTTTTATGGAACTAACAAGATTTGAACGTTCAAGGTGGTATGCCTAAGACGTTCTTGATCAAAAAGTACTTTACTTTCATCCATCGTTTGTATAAGTTGCATTTTGTTGAATTTTAGTTTTTGGAAGGTATAATGCAGTAGAAAGTATAAACTAAACCTGCAGCATGTTGCATCCATATATTATGAACATAAAACATCCGGCAAGGTGATAACCTCCCTCATTCTATACACCTCCTGGTTCCTTATCTACTTGAAGGAGCATAGTAAGGGATTTGATGGGCCAGACAGTGCCGAAAATTGTCACTACACTAGGTGTCTGCTGCCGTAGCATCTTTTTTCCAAAGCTTCAGCTGTAGAGAGCTTCCATTTGCCTTTCAACTGACAGTCTCACCTGCGCTATTTCTTGTGAAAGTGCATGGGAGTAATCGATAAGCATAGGATTGGTTTCGTTGTATCTCATATTCTTTCTCTCAAGGTCGCCGTGTGCAATCCCTATGGATTTCAATCCCTTGATATCAGAATTTATCTTCAGTTTTGCCTTTTCCAAAGCTTCTTCTCCCATCTCTTCCTCGTTATCTTCAATATATGACATCAATATGTAACAACAGGTCCAAACTTGATCTTCATCATTGCTCATTACCGCAATTCCATAATCATAGATCTCCGGTACGCCGATCTTTTCATCTGACTGTGCATTATGAGTTTTTATTGCATTCAATGCTAGAACCTCAGCGCAAAAGTAAGAACGGCCGGGTGGAACTCTCTTCCTGTAGTCAACGTCGTACATCTTTATTACCAACGTGGATCCTAAAGGTGGGATTGAACTCAATCTGTGCTGGTCCCAATTATTATTGTAAGTGAACAGATAAACACTTAAAATGCAGTCTGGTCCTACCATTATCGGCTCTAGTTCATCCTTATATGTCCAGTTCTTGTGAATTTTTTCAAACATTTTAGGGCTCACCGGTTGACCTGCCATAGCTCTGCGTAACATTTTAGATACCATTATGGAGTTCTTCTTCAAAAGACTTTAGGTTTTCAAATTGTCTGCCTTATACTTTATTACGCTCCAGTTCTTTAAGTATATTAGAATTTAGCTTGGATTCCAAATTCGTACCTGTAGAGTATGGAAATATGATGTGATATTCAACCACAACCAGACTTTTATGATTATTCTTCCTGATATAAGCCTGTATCAGCAAGGATATCATGCAACTTCGGAGCATGCATAGACATGCAGCATGTAGCGTCGTCCCACATCTTCTGCTAAAATTCAATATACTTGACTACAATTCCTTATTCAACTCAAACTTCTTTTCCTCCATCATCAAGTCGCTCTTCCTCTGTACTGTCAAGGCCCACAACTTGATCAACCGTTCAAGTTTAGAGTCAAATGCAAGATCCTGCAACTTCTTGGCCTCGTCTTCTATAGCTTCTTCCTTCAAGATCGTATCCTTCGACTTTCTTTGAGTTTCTGGTTCTTCTTCGTTTCCTTCCATATCTACATCCACGTCATCTGTAGCATACTCACTCAAGTATTTTTGCAAACCGTCGGTGTCCACTGCTGCAACATCGAACTCTTCCCGGCTTTCGTCGCCTATATCCTTCAACTGGTCATAGTTGATTTGATCGTGTTTGAAGTCTGACATGTCATTCAAGCCGTCCACGCCAGCATTGCCTGACTTTTCCAAGCGGTTCAAGTTCAAAATGGCCTTGTTCACCAACTTATAGCACTGGCTGCGAAGTGAAAAATCAAATAATGCCCGTAATTCTTCCGGCAAATCTTTCTGGTCCTCAATGGAGTCCAAGTTGTCGTCGAAGTTGAAACACAACAAGCTCATAGTGATCTCCAAGTCCCGTAACAACTTGTACGAGTCTGTGACCTTGTTGATCAACTTGGTCCGCACAAAGTTTAACACTTCGTCCAAGAACTTCTTTTCCACCTCTCCGTCCATAGTGCTAGTTTTATTGGACAACTTATGGGTCCGGATCATTTCAATGAGATTCAATCGAAGCAACCTAAAGTGGAGCACATTATTGGAGTCCAAAACGGTAGGGAAGTACTCGCTGATCTTCTCAATGGCCTCGGTGATGTGCCCTTTAAGTATCAAGTACTTAATTTCAGCCCGCTCATTTATGGTGGAATATCCCTTGCATATTTGCGCCCTTCTGCTCCTGCTGGTACCAGTGGACACCAGTTTGTCACCTTCAATGGGCTTAACGCCATTTCTGTTTGTGTAGCGTTGTGTAACGTCCACAAACTCGTCGGTGGTTTTCGCCCCTGAAATCTCCTTCAAGTATGATATCGACGCCTTTTGAAGCGTAGAGCTCGAATTGTCCGACAATTTGGTGTTGGTTTCTCGTGCAAAGGTCCCTGCTGCCTGTTTGTAGTTCTCTTGGATGAAATAGTTTAGTATAAGCTTGTCTATTTGTGGTTTATAAGAGACGTCCATGATGCGGTGATATTGCTGACTGCAAAAAGTGAGACTTGAAAAATTGAGATTGTATTTACTATCTACTGAAATATCTTTGGCTAATATCTTGATGCTTGTAGTGGCACTGTATTCTGTAGTTTCGTTGTAGTTGTACTTTTCTAGTAGCCTCCCAGGTCCTTTCCTTCCTCACAACCTTAAATGTTCTCTGGCATTCTCATCATCAAAATCACAGACGACGTCCATCCCAAGAAGTTCTTTGCTCCCTTGGCGTCCCCCGTTTCGTCGTCATACTGTTCCCACACAAACCCAGTCTTTTTCCATTGCTTATAGACGTTTTCGACCACGTTCTGTCTCAATTCTCGGTACACATGGCCTATTTTGGCCTGTAAGTGTGGTGGCAACTCTGCCTGTTTATAGTACTGTAAACTGTCAAGCACAAGGTAGTTCATTTGCACCCAGATAGGCGATTTCCAGTAATTTTCTCCTGTTCTGTAGTTAGGGTCAGACTTGGAAAGCGACCGGATCCCGTACTCTGTCCAGAGTTCGTCAGGATCTGCTATCATATCCACCAACTTTTCGATCTTATCAGACTCTTTTGGCTCTATCAACTTCGTCAACATCGGGAACAACGAAACGTACCCTTTGAAACATGCATGGACCTGTTCATCGTCGTCATCCATAGAAACGTCACAGTAAGCACCAGCTTCCTCTGACCAATGGATGTCGTTCAAATTGGCTATAATTTTATCTTCGATATCCTGGTACTTTTTCACGTCGTCGTCTTTGCCCAAAGTTTGCGCCACAAGCTTTATGGACCTTGTCATCACTCCTATCCACGAAAGAAGGTCCACGTTCAACTCTGCCACATCTGCAGGTAAAACTCTGGGGTAATCGTCCAACCCACTGGCCAAACAGTGAGTTAATGTTCTGCCTCTCCACCTGTAAGCTTCCAAGTCCAAGGGCCTGTCGAATTCGCCCACAAACCCTTTTTGGCTGCGGCGGAACATCTCATAGTGACTCTGGAGCTTGGGGTAGATGTCTCGGGTGTAGTTTACAAGCACCTCTGGGTGAGATAACACGATATTACCGATTTCGGACTGGTCTAGGGTGTAGTCCCCGTACTGGTCCACTTTTTTGGGAGCATTGATGTCTCCAAACGGAGCATCATCCTTAAGACTCTCTAGAAGGTATGTGAACACCAACATCAAAGTAGGCGGGTTGACGATCTCTGGGCTTTGGTGCTGGAACTGTTCAGGCACCCGGGAACGCAGCTCAGGGCCAAGAATCTGCTCTCTTGCAATCCAGCCGTCTTCGTCGATCAAATCGAACCATGATTGAATCACTTCAAATATGAGATCGGTATCGTACTGCAACAATGGGAGAAGATGGAACCCTTCGTCCCAAAGAAACCCACGGGGAAAGAACGGTCTCGAAGGCACCAATGTGAATAGTTTGTGAGGTCCTTCAAGTTTACCGTTGAGCTGTACCAGGTCGAAGTCCTCGTCTTCAAAAACGGTGTCTCTGTCGACCAAATGGTCCCCGTAGAAGTAGGATAGTCCTCCAAGAAGGCCCGACAAAATCTCCCTGGAAAAAGGCTGGTACTTCGGATCATCAAATGGCTTGGATAACTGGAACCCGTTTTCAAATTTCTTATCGACCTTCTCTAATGCAGCCTTGAATCTGACGTCGAAATTGTCACTAGTAATCTTCTGATCTTCCGGCGTGAAAGCATTATCGTACACAATATCAAACTGACTTGCTCCCTCGTACACCTGCTGCACCAAATGGAAGTTTCCTTCGAATTTATTCTCGTCTCGCATGATATAACTCTGTTCTGGAGGCATATCTGAACTCAGGTACTTTTCCACCAAGCCCTTGATGCTTTCCTGCAACAACGTCATGAAAATGTCCTTGGCTTGCCAGGTATTGTCGTTAGGAACCCTCAAACTCAAATGGTGGTTCACCGAAGGGTCAAGCTCCGGGTCTTTCACCACGGGTTTGGGTCGTTTATTGGTGCTGGGGCCATTGCCTACAGTCAACGTGAACAAGCCTAATTCCTGAGAAACACCTGCAAGTTTCACTGGCTCGGCATAAGTTCCATCAGCACTGCGTGGGTTATCCAAATTGAGTGCCCCTGTGACTTTTTGCTGGCCATAGAAGTCAGGTTCCTCCACTACTTCGCTCTCCAACCCAGAGTACCATACAAACGCCGTCTTGACATGCTCAAACCCTTTTTGTGGAGTCGTTTTCACCCTGACTGCCCACGACTGGCCGTCCTCGGACTTCACAAAGTCAAAAGTCAACTTGATATGGCACTCCTTGTCAATAATCACCTGTCTGCCGCCAAAACGTGGATCGTAATGCACCCAGTTGGCCTTCTTCATAGGCTCATTTTGTTCGTAGAAGTGCCTGATTTTTTGCACGCCGGTGTATGTATCGACGTTGAACCACATCAACCCCGAGAGCAACGATCTGGGGACCCGAGGCCTTATTCCAAAATAAAGTCCTGATCGATACGGTCCCCACAATAAAGAAGCATCCGATATGTTTTTATACTGGCCCGCCAAAGACGTATCGATTGGGGACAATTGCTGCAGTGCAAGATCAAACTCGAACTGTGCACATACTGTTGACACAAACACGTAGATTGCGGCCACAAACACGTATTTTTGTCCCCACAAGTTCATGTTTGGTTGCAACTATAGGTTTCGAAGAAGAATACTGAATGTTCAAATTTTGCGACTTTTAGCCACAACTTTTTTTGCCTACAGGTCTTCTGTTATTTTTGCAAGCATTTTACCAGCTATGTTCCCACAGACAAAGGGACTCGGCCTCCAAGTATCGTATGGGGTCAACGGCAACCGTGCCATTGTGCCGACGTCGCCTTCGTCTTCCCAGACGCTTCCATTTCCGAAAATAATGCCTGCTGTATCGGCAGAGGAACCGCAGCTAAACATCGTTTCGGGCAGGAGCCGTGTTATTGTACAGAAACAGGGCCACCTGACGCCGGAAAATGACAATAAATCCAAAGAAATGGAAGTAGCATGGGCCTCCAAGGCGTCTAGAAAGCTTGACGACACGGTGCCGTTGAGTTTGATGAAGCAGTTGCAATCACAATCAGATCTCTTGAATGTGAGCGAGGTGTATGATCCCACGTTTGGCCAGTTAATCGAGTTTTTTCTGATTAGTAGGGCGTCTGCCAACGGTAAGGGGAAACAGGCAGCCGTCGCGTATGTGCTGGGGACCACAGCAGGTCAGGGAAATATTTTGAACGTGTCTTTGGTGGAGGCTTCGTTCCGGGACCAGAAAAAAGACTTCGAGGCGCCTCGATTCACCAAGACCGTGGGCTTGACGGTGGACAATAGCATCAAGCAGATAGAGGCATTGAAGCCGCTTGTGCCAATGGAGCTGAAATTGGACGACCATATTTTGATCCGAACTGACACAAAAGTGTATATCATACATGTGCTGTTTCTGCAAACAGTGTCGTCTGTGGTGGCCTTAAGTCTCGTGACTACATTGGACACTTCTGATTTCAAGGGCAATTCGTTAGCCCATGTCTGCTGGAATGGGTACTTCAGGCGGGTATTTTATGTGGTGGACATCAAGGGATACATTTTCCAAGTCAAGTTGCACCATTCTGTTACACCAGTGGTGAAGGAATTGGCATTGAAAGACTCTAAGGCAGAAGACGAAAAGATCTTTGAGAACAGCTTGGAGTTGCTGAGATGGCGTAAGTTGGTGGTCATGGGGCGCAAGAGGCTTTTGGTGGCTTCTAGGACGAAGATGAGCCGAATAGACGTCGATACCTTGGTCAGTGACCGCATAGTAACATCTGAAACGTGGTCTAAGATACAGGATATTGTGGTGCCGTGCTGGCAGGACCAGTACATGTTTATGCTCACGTCAAAAGAGATCATTTGGTTGGATATCAGTGGTGCTGTGCCCCAGAGACTATTGAGTTGGAAACATTTCTTGTCTGACACAGACCCTTCGTTGCGATTCAACGTATACAAAGTTCGATCTAAGTTCATATGCTTGGTTCACAGTGTGATGTCGCCGCTTGTTTACTGTTGCCAATTCGGCCAAGAAGAAAACGGACCCAGTTGTCTATCGAGACCATCGTTATTGTTTGTGTCGAACCCACAAGAAGTGCCCATTCTGTCTTTGGCATTGGTGGAAATCAATAAGAGCTTCTACAGACCCGGTGTGTCATTTAAAGAGTTTTTCAATAACAAAGAGAATAGTGTGCCGTACGAGGATAGGTTTGGGGTATTTGATTTACGTCAAAATTTCGAGATTAATTTCAATATAGTAGGGTATGGAGAAAGCAAGAAAGTGGCCAAGGAAACGGAAAAGGTAAAGATTGACTATGAGAGCCTTAAGGCGCTGGTAAAACAGTCAAGTATACGCCCGTACACCAAAGCCTTCTTCGACAAGTTGAAAAGACAACACATGCCTGCATTGATTGAGCAAATAACCAAGGTGAAAAGAAACACTGAAAATGCAGCAGAAGACCAGGAATTGTTGGACAAGTTTATTGGTGCATTGGAGCTGCAAATACACTCATTAAGGGCTGAAGATGTCCATGACTACAAATCGGTTCTGCAGCTAGCAGGTGTTCCTGACCACATAGAAGCCACTGATCAGTTAGACATGTCATTGCAGCAGTTCTTCGATCAAGTGACTGCTAAAGGGTTCGAAGTGAAAAGTATCATTGATACGTACTTCGTAAACTCGAAATTGGTTAAGGAACCGCCTGCACTCAAGACTAGCATTGAAGCATTGTACCGTCATTTAAACATCAACTACTATAAACGGGACGAAGTTAAGCCCCAGACACGGGTGCGGTCTGTGAAAGAGATGGCCACGTTGATGAGTTTAAGCAGCATGAAACTACTGTCTCCTGAGTTGCTTGGGGTCTATGAACAAGCGTATAGTACCAATTACGCTGCAGCCAACTCCAGTGCAAAAGCCATTTTGGACGACTGGGACACCAACTATGATGCCGACGAGGCAGAGGACACCATTGACAGTCAAAGAGCCACTCAAAGTCAAAGAACACAGGTGGATGCGCCTTCTATCATTATCACGTCGCAGGATCCGTCGCAAAGACGGAGAAAGAAAAAGGAAAGGAAAGACCTTAGACGGCTCTTGAATTCCCAGTTCTCGTCTCAGGGGCCATCTCAGTGGTCATCTCAGCCGGTACCTTCACAAGCACCGTCCTCACAAGTCCCAAAGTCACAGCCACAGTCATCCCAGGCACCAAGTTCTTCACAGGTCGACTCGCAGGCCACACAAGTCGACCAATCCGGCCAGATCGGGTACAATAACTCGTCCCCGGTTGCGTCTCAGACATCCCAGTCGTCACCAAGAATCACACAACGGTCTGTCAAACGGCCATCACAAACGTCCCAAAAGTCCAAAAAGAAGAAAAAGAAAAAGCTCGGGTTTGCATAACAAAATGCTCAGCACAGAGCCTCTGTAATATTACGCGTATGCCTTTTCCCTTTTGTATTTTGTAGCATTATCTGTATTATAAAGAAGACATTTCATTTTTGATTCGAGTGATATTTGCTGCCAACTGCTGCGGGTCCACGCCCTCATCAAGGAGCTTTATACAAAGCTGCAAAGTCGTGCCGTCAAGCTCTTTGACTTCCAACAACTTGGCGAGTTCTATCACTAACTGATTAGCGTTTTCTTGTGACATCTATGTAAACAAAAAACAAGTTTTTAAAATCTCGCGTTTTTATCTGTCTAAGTATGATTAAGTATGATTATTGATACTACTGAAATAACATTGAGAACGTGTAATGCCGAGTTTTGGCAAGAGGAGTACCATAGTCTTGTTTAATCGACTTGTGCACTATAGTCTCGTTCAACCAGCTTGTGTTTTATAGTCTTGTTTAATCAACTTGTGCACTATGTCTCATGTTGTTCAATCAACTTCGACAAAGAGACAGTATTCTGTGCCTCCAATGTAGCACATACTAGAACAATAGAAGGCACAGACAACAGAGGCAACATATTGGAGTTCGCCTTGTTAAACCATGAGATTTATACCACAACTTACTGTTTAGAGAGAAGTAGGAAGATAATGAACAAGGATGGACTAGATAGTACGTTATAACTCACTTATCCTTGGCTTAAAGTAAGGTCAGAAGCAGATTCAGAGGCAGAAGCAGAAACAGAAGCAGCAGCAGCATGACAAGAATCAGGTAAGACAGACCGGCTGGCTTAACACACAGGTCACAACTTTTCCAACTTATATAAGCTGTACCACTTTTCTATTGGCTTTACATACTTTGAACAGTTGGCAATTCTAAAGATCTGGGTGGCTGCAAATTAGTGTGTCATTCTAGCAGATGTCTTTAAATCTTGCTAGTTCTGTACATGCTTGATTTTCATTCTGTTGTTTTTGCAGCTTTTTGCACCCATTTTAATTCTGTACCAAGAACGAACACAAATACAATTCAGATGCACGTATGTGTTATCGGTATCTTTTTCCGTGTATTTCTCCAAACATTCTATGTACAGCATTTATTCATCAAAACGTTATACACCAGCGGATTACTTATAGAAATCACCTACACTGAGAATTTCTGTTCCGTGAGTTTATTTAGTCAGTTCACGTCATGATTGTGTATTTTGTCAATGACGAAGACAAAATCTTTGAAGTTTGCAAGTTTCTCAGAGTGGTCTCTAGCCTTTCTGCTAATGTTCAAACCCCAAGACTGACAATAAAGCAGTAGCTAATAAAAGCATTAGCTAATAGGAGATATGGAGATATCTCGATTGATAAAAGTTCAATAAAAGACGGGACGCTCTTAGGGCCACTTATATACCTGTCAAAGTGGTGTACATCAAATTGTGTTAAAATAATGCTTATCATAAAGTATCGTAAAGCTTATCTTTCCGGGAATTACGGTGTTTTGACCGATGTGTTAAGAATCCATTATTTATAAACACGTAAGTGCTACTCCTCCACCTCTTACTGTATCGAGTCACCTGTCCTTTTATTGTAGAAAAATGTGTATATGTAACGCCTATGTTCAACAAAGATTGAGTAATTTGCTGGCTCCCTGTAGGAGTTTTGTGTACGATGTCGTGTATAGACAAATGTGTCATAAATATGTCATTAATGCGTAGTCAACTTTTCTAGCTGTCAAATGTCATTCACTTTAGCAGACGTACGTGTTCACAACCACAAATGGCTCTCTACTAGTACTAACGACCCACGTAGAACTTCAAGTTCTTAACCCCCGGTTTGAACTGGAAGTCCATCCTTTTTGGCTTCACACTTGGTCGATTCGCTTTTGAATCTTACTTAGGTTACAGACAGTACCAGGTTTTGAAAAGAGAAGAGCCACCAGTCGCCTTGGGGAAAGTCGACAAAGAGACGTTCGAAAAGTCCCAAAGGTACAGCCGTGCCAAACAGATATTAATGTTCTTTTCGAAGTTTCACAGCTTTTTGCACAATGTAGCCGATATCAAGTTCAATGTTTTATCTAAGTTCTGGTCTTTTAGCGGCCGTATCTTACGCTCCGTTACGCCTTACTTACCGAAGGCATTGTGTGGTGGAGTGTCCCATTTTGTGGTGTTTGAGTTCATCGTCTGCGCGTCAAATATAGTGGTCGGGCTGCCGTTCTCCTACTATGAAATCGTTGTGTTAGAGAATAAGTACGGGTGCAAACCCGCAACCGTCAAAGAATGGGCCGTGAGCTTATTCGGGACACTTTCGTTTGCGTTGGTGTTCTATCTGCCTATTGTGTGTGCTTTTGTGAAGACAATTGACACCTTCGGGAGCTCGGCCATCTGGTTTACCTGTGGTTTACTGTTGTTTACCCATTTGGTGTACACAACTGTCTATCCCATGGTATTCCAGCCTTCGTTCCACAAAGATGCTTTAAAAGAAGGTGAGTTGAAGACGGCCATTGAAGAGTTTGCCAAAAAGCAAGGATTTCCGCTTTCTGGAATATATGTTGGCGGACACTCAGAGGATCCATATTTAACGGGTATGCCATGGGCAAAAAATATCGTCTTATCTAAAACTACAACTGAAAAGTGTACAGTCAACGAAACTGTGGCATTGACTACAAAAATTATACGTCACTGGCAACTCAACCACCTGGTTGAAACACTTGCCTTGACTCAAGTTAAAATACTTGCCGTGTTCCTGTTGTTCTTAGCAGTTCTTGAAAACACTTCGCTATTCCATACGTTTGGTTTCTACAACAAACCTCCTATTGTTGCGTTCACTTTATTTTGTGATTTTTTGCAACCAGTTCAGGTTGGCTTTAAATTGGTCAGTAACTTGATGGTCAGAAAGCACGAATATGAAGCTTGTCAGTATGTTAAGCAATGTGGATACGCTGACAGTTTAGCGTCTGCTTGGTTCAAACACGATGAAGATGCTTTCGATTCCGCTATGGACCCTGAAAACCTCAACTATAAGGACGCCGACTGGTTATACTCTGCTTATTATAACCCCCTGCCACTCTTGGCCGAACGGCTTGGTGCTATCGGCTACGCATCGAAGCCAAAAGCCTGATTAAACATACTGGCATTAGAAATGCAAACTAGTGTTAGAAGCATACCTTTATAATACACTTAGTACCAGTTAAAACGATCATTAGTTAACAATATACACTACTTACTAGGGTCAGCTTCGAATCTCAAGTCCCAGCCAATTTGGGGGCCCAATTTAGGCAAATTTTCCGCCACACTTTGGACATCCTTGTCCCCTCTACCAGACAAGTTAATGACAATATGTTGGTCTTTAGACATGGTCTTGGCAAGCTCAATACCTCCGTAGATAGCATGAGAAGATTCCAAAGCAGGAATAATACCTTCAAGTTGTGACAACAATTTGAATCCTTGCAAAGCTTGGGCATCAGTAGCACCAATGAAATCGGCTCTTCCAGTGGATTTCCAGTATGCCAACTCGGGCCCCACACCTGGGTAATCAAGACCAGCAGAGATGGAATGGGTGTCGTGCACTTGTCCATCGTCATCTTGTAAGACGTAGGTTCTCACCCCATGGAAAACACCTGGAATACCTGCAGTCAAAGTAGCAGAATGACGGTCGGTGTCTAACCCGTCACCTGCAGCTTCAACACCTAACATTTTCACCTCTGTATCCTTTTCAAAAGGAGCAAACATACCGGTGGAGTTAGACCCACCTCCCACACAAGCAACCACGGCATCAGGCAACTTACCGTTGTTCAATTCCTTGAATTGTTCTTTGGTTTCGTTTCCAATAACACTTTGGAAGGTTCTGACTAATGTTGGGTAAGGATGTGGTCCAATAGCAGATCCCACCACATAGTGAGTGGTTTGTAAGTGGGAAACCCAGTATCTGAAAGCTTCAGAGGTGGCATCTCTCAAAGTCTGGGTCCCGTTGGTAACGGCCACAACTTTTGCACCCAAAATTCTCATTCTGAACACATTCAAAGCTTGACGTCTAACATCTTCTGCACCCATGAAAACAGTACATTCTAAACCGAATTTGGCACAAGCAGTAGCAGTGGCCACACCGTGTTGACCAGCACCAGTTTCTGCAATGATCTTCTTCTTGCCTAATCTTTTAGCGATCAAAACTTGGGCCAAAGCATTGTTGATCTTGTGGGAACCGGTGTGGTTAAGATCTTCTCTCTTTAACCAGATTTGAGCACCACCAGCGTATTCAGTCAATCTTTCGGCTTTGTGGAGAGACGAAGGTCTTCCAATGTACGAGTACAAGCTTCTGAATTCCTTCCAGAACTCTTCGTCGGCAACAGCACTTTCAAAACCTTCTTCTAATTCAGCCAAACAGGTGTATAAGGCTTCTGGCACGAATTGACCACCGAATTCACCGAATTTAGGGTTGTGGTTATGCTTCTCTTCAAGAACTGGAATCACTTGTTTGGCATCTTTGATGATGTTGGCGTAAGTGGCAGGAGGTGCAGCTTTATAGTCTTGACCTAAGATATCTCTGGCAAACTTGAAAGCAGCTTCACCTCGTTCACCTTCTTTGGTTTCAGCCATCAAGGTCACGAATTTGGACCCAATGACCACAGCATCGGCGGCTTCCCCAACTTGTAAAAAGTGTTCTCTGGTGGAAACACCAAAACCAACAGCCAAAGGACTACCGTTGGCATACTTTCTGACTCTGGCACACAATTCTGGAATATCGTTGGATATCTCGGTCAAAGCACCGGTCGGAGCCATTCTAGACACAACATAGATGAAAGAGTCGGCAATCTCACCTAGTACTTTCAATCTGGCGTCGGTGGTGGCTGGTGCAACTAATGGCACATAAGTCAATCCGTATTTGGAACACGTAGATCTGAATTGAATGGCTTCTTGAGGAGGCAAGTCCACCACGATGTAACCGTCGGCACCGGCGTCAGCAGAGTCTTTGACCATCTTTTCTTCACCATACTTCAAAATAGGATTGTAGTAACCCATCAAGATAATAGGAATGGTCACACCAGCAGCTCTGGCCTTTTTCACCAAATCCAAACACATGGCCACAGTGACACCGTTTTCCAAGGCGGTGACGTTGGCAACCTGGATGGTAGGACCATCGGCAATAGGATCGGAAAATGGAATTCCAACTTCGACAATGTCTACACCACCTTTCTGGAGACCTTGAAGAATAGGGATAGTATCATCGATGGTTGGGAACCCAGCGGTGATGAACGTGATCAATGCATTTCTGTTTTCTTTTTTACAACGTTCGAACGTTTGTCTTAAAGCTGAAGACATGGTAGAACTTAAAGTAATGGAAAGGAAAATGGTGAAATTTTTCGTTTATCAATTTTTTGTGCGTATCGCAGGGCGAGCGTGGGGCGAAAAAAATGAGTCAGTTCAGGGTAGTTCAGGGTAGTTCAGGGTAACTGGGCCAGAAAGGGTCAAAACTGGGCACTATCAAAACGCCGTGAAAACACAGCAAAAAACGAGGGGGGTGTGGTTCAAAGGGCCAACAGGGGCTTCAAATGCACCAATTGGCCGTTTTTGGGGTAGTTAGACTCAAATAGGTATGCTCTTCGTGTCTTGTGAAATTGCCCTACTTCTTCATGGTGAACTTGTCGGTCTTCGACAGGCCGTTGTTCTTGTCGATTCTGGTGACATTGTGCTGCGGTATCACCTCCACTTCCTGGCCCAATCGGATCTGTGACAAGTTTATGATAGGCAACAACTTATTGTATTGCGTACAATAGTCCTTGATGCTATCCTGAACCACCTTCAACCGAGCAGCCAAACGCCTCTGGTAGTCTAGCTGACCCGAACCCTCGGGAATGGTGGCCAAAGTCTCAAGGAACAACGACATGTCGTGCCTAAGAATATTGATTTCAAACTTTAACCGATCAATTTCTTTGTACAACACTGCCGGATCGATTTTGCCCGACGTTATATCGTCAATTTTGATATTTTCAGGGAGTTGAGGATCAGGGGCACTTGTGTTCTTGGTCGTGTACATGGCTTGTCCTGGTCTCCGTTGGAATAAATGGGATATATGCCAATGGCTTGGTTGTTGTTAGGAAAAAAAAAAACCAAACGCAAAATGAGACTGCAGCCTCACCAAAATCTAGCTGGATGCTAACTAGCCATCTTTTTATGCCGTTTATTGGCGTCTTCTCTCTCTTATAACGATCTGAGATCCGTCCTCCCGCCACAGAACGCCGTATTTCTCCTTTAGAGTGGCAAAGTCCACGCCGTTCGGGAGCAATTGGTGCAAGTAGGCGGATTCCATAGTGAAGTACGACGCACTAATGATTCTCACCATCGTCTGCACTATTTTGGTGACGCCAAACGCCATGAGCCGTGCCCGGGCATTGTCCGTCTCAGCATTGTAGATTCTGACCCACGTGCAGTAGTCCTGTTTGTACCAGCTGGTGATAGATGACACGAGGGTGGGATTCTCACGGGAGGTGCCAAAGAAATGGTGGTAGGTCTCAAGGGCCTTGGTGTGGTGGTTGTTGAAATGGGCCAAATGAAGCACCAACAACGTGGCAAGCTCGCTGTGCTCTTTGGGAGAGAGGAGCTTGGCCGCTTCGCCTTTGAGGAGGTAGTTTATGGACGGCACGTAGGTTTGGTAGTGGCCCATGGACGCTGCTATTCTGACCGAGAAAAGGAACACTTTGACGGAAAAGGCGTCTGGTTTGAGACTAAGAAGAGCCTCTCTGAGCTTCCGGAGCAGCAGGAGGATGGAGTCGATCGATACCGTCCGCTTTGTGCCACTGCTGGTGTTGGGAGCTGCTTTTTGGTCTTCTTTTGTGCACGTTATAACACGTAGCTCTTCTCTCAAAGCAGCGGTCGAACTGTGTTCACAATGGCACACGAAATCGGTCACAATCTCGTCAAAAAACTGCTCCCTGTCCCTGCTGCTCTTCTGGAGCCGATTGTCTTCTCCTCTGCTTACAAATCCGTACCCCTGGCGAGTTTGGCCCAGGGTTTGTTGGAACCGTGCTGCTCTTCGGCGTCTTTTTTCATCTTCTGCCAGTTCTGATTGTGCTTGTAATGGTGTTTGTGGAAGCTGGGTCGACAGCGCCTGTGGCCGTCTTGCTTTCCAGCGCGACGAGGTTCCGGGCCGGTTTTGGTCTCTGGAGTTTTGTGCATTCATAGATAGGATATAGATCAAGATGTTTTTTTGTGTTTTGAGAAATGTGAATTTCGCTAATTGCAGCCATTTTTAAAAAATATTAGGGTATTGGTATTAGTATAAAGAATTGATAGGGTATTGGTATTAGTAAAAAGTATAATACACGTAGTTGCACTATGTAGTAATGAGCTGTGTTAATGAAGCAGCACAGGCAATTGTGCAATTACAGGGAATGATAGCATGTTAATCGTAGCATGTATGCAGAATTTATAAGGTGCAAATGGAGGGTGTGTAGCGTAAGAAAAAGGTGCTTGTCCAAAGGCAGGTCTTAAGACCCCATCTTAGGACCCCACTCGTTTGTACCGTCCGCCTCTCCCCAACTTATTGTACCCAAAATTCAACCCCGTCACTGCCACAACACACAAAAGCGTCACCACCAAGTCTAACTGGAAGATCAGGTTGTAGCACTCTTTCCCCTTCAGACACACATGGGTTCCATCGGAACTCACCACGGAGTTGCCGTCAAAGATGTTGCCAAACAATTTGGTGAAGTAAAAAGAAGGCAAGATGGGGGCCAAGCCCACATACCCCCAGTTCAGGGAAAAGTTCTCCATGCCAAATATGTCACCAACGATAATGGGCATGATACAGAAGGTGAACCCGTAGAAGAACCCTGTGAGAAGCGAAAGCCATGAAAGATAGTTATAGTCTTCCAACTGGTACCCCATGAGCTGAGTGATGGTCAACCCCACTGCTGGCACATAAAGAAGCCAAGACCTTCTTTTGTGGAACGACTGCATGATTATATCACCACAGATCCCCGACACAAGCCGGCCAATGCAGTTGGTAGTGGAAAGAAGACCCACCTGGAGCTGTTGGTTCTTCTGGATAATGGCCTCCACTGTCTTTCTGGCGTCGGCAGTAATAGTGTCAGGCTCAAAAGTGATACCCTTCGCCACCAATGCCTTGACGATATACCCTACCGAGTAGATGTACATCTGGCCCATGGCTGCCAACATCCCTGTAAGAAGAAAGATGATCCAGAATTTGGGCGACACAAAGATATTGCCAGTTTCAACCGGATCCACGTCTTCCCCAAGCGACATTCTGTGGGTTTTCAAAGATATGGGAGTCCCGGGGCTCATAGGAGGACTTGCAGGATGGGGACTCAAGCCTCTAGGGGTCATTGGGCCCTGTTTAGGGGTCTTCAACACCGACAACTCGATGCCAGCGCTGGAGCCAACTTTCACCGCCGTCCGGGCCTGGTGTTCTCTGTCTGCCAACACAATGCTGGGGGCACACAATGCAAAGATCGCCAACGACGAGTATGCCAAAAACCCCAAGAACAGCGACGTATCTCCCGGGTAGAACACAGACCCAATCACCGAATAGAAAAGAGCACTGAGTCCGTACAACGCCAATGGCAAACTGGTAGCCACGCCCCTAATGCTGGGGAACGAAACAGCACAGCACTTCAAGCACGCTGAATTGACAAACGTCGATCCCGTCCCGATCAAATATAACAAGGCGTACGTCACATAAACATGAGAATACTGTTTATCGTACTGTTTTTTCAACCCCAAGTATCCACAAAGAATGGAAAGACCGCCAATTACCAACGCCTTGGTGTAGCCGGTGGAGTCCACCACCTTTCCTGACACCGGCCCTGCCACGGCGACACCAATGGTCCCAGCAAGGGCGATTTTAGACGACTCCGTCACCGAGTAGTTCAAGCGGCTAGCTAGTTGTGGAGAATATGAGGAATAAAGGTACATTGTACCACAAATAAGACCTAGAAATGTGCACAGAAGCAACACAAATGCTTTATTGACGGAAGTTAGTAGCATTTGGTGCACAGACACAAATAAGATGCAAAAATAGTAAAAAACTGTAAAAAAGAAGAAAGTTAAAAAAAATAGTTTTTGGATCGAAGTTTGACAAAATGGTATACAAAATCGCGTTGCAGCTTTTTTCTCAAAATAGTCAAACTACCTGAAATAATGAAACTACCCAAAATGATCCCACAAGGACTCCGTGTGGCGTTTTTTGGCAGCGACAAGTTCAGCATCCTGCTGTTGCGGCTGTTGTTGCAGTTGCAAGCACGAACCCCGGGTCTTTTGGCGTCGGTGGACGTGATAACCAGAAATTTAAAGCCCAAAGGCAGAAACTTGAAAATTCTAGAAGATCTTCCTGTAGGGGACTATGCCACACAGCACAATGTCAGGGTGCTACGAGCAGACACAAAGGAACAGATAGTGGACATTTTGGCGGCAAACAAGGCGAAGTACGACTTGTGTGTGGCGGTGTCGTACGGCAGACTCATACCTCGAAAGTTCATTGAGGCAATGACTTATGGCGGGCTAAACGTCCACCCGTCATTGTTGCCCCGTTATTCGGGGTCGTCCCCGATGCAATACGCTTTGATGAACGATGACAAGTTCACGGGCGTCACGGTGCAGACCTTACACCCCACCAAATTCGATAAAGGTGACATTATCAGGCAGCTGGACCCCATTCCCATTGAGCCTGACGATAATTACACTTCTTTGGAAGCCAAATTGGGCCGTGTGGGCGGCGAGCTTCTTCTGGAGGTAATTGAGAAAGGAATGTACGTCAACGGCGGTAAAGTGGCTCCCAAATACAAGTACTCATCAGCGTTCAAAATAAGCACCAAAATGGCCCAAATCTGCTGGGAGATGTCGGCTCAACAGATCAAAAGACGCTTGGACGCCTTGGGGCCGTTGTACACGTACATCCAGCACCAAAAAAGCGGCAGGAGGCGTGTGATTTTGCATGATGTGGAAGTGGCTGAAGAAATGGCTGAGGCATTAGATCATGAACAGGCTATGTGTGGGGCTTTTGTCCTCGAAAACGACCGGTTATTGATCAAAACCGGGGACGGCTGCATAAGGGTTTCTTCTTTGACGTTTGAGTGTTTTAACCAGGAACAGGCTCCGGATTTTTATAGACGGTTGAAGAAAAGAACGAGAAGTAGCCCCAAGGTGTTTTTGAATAAGTAGATGGGGGGCCATGATAAACCGCGGTAAGTGCACTACCGTGATGAGAATTACTGTGTGAGAGCTTACTTATGTGTCCAAAATGGGAACTCCTTTGCTGCAAAAGTTATTGTGATAGAGCCGTTTCAAAAAACATTGACGGTTTGGGAAATTTTCCGAAGATTTCTGACAAATATTCAACACACTAAGATGAATTGGGTCAAAACCCGGATAAACATATCGATTTGTTGACGAGAGGTTTGGTTTTGCTTAGAAATAGAGTGCCGAAACCTTTTATATATAAGAAACCGGTGAAAATGATCGACATCTTTACTCACGGCTGTTACACTTCATATAGAAATGACTTTCAATAGTGTTAGAACCAGTGTTTTTGGCCGTTTGGTCTACAAGTACTCTAATTACAAGTATTTCACATATCCTGAGGAACAGCCTGATTATGAAATCCCAAAAAAGTATATTGCTGTCAATCATGAAAGAATTATACTCGAATGGGAAGATGGAGACCCAACCCACCCCAAAAATTGGTCTTGGGCAGCCAAGATGAATGTCTACATTCAAATGACATTTTTAACATTTGTAGCATACTTGGGAGGTCCAATTTCTTCTCCGGCTGCACCAGAAATCATGAAAGAGTTCAACATTGGGTACGTTGTTTCTACTCTTCCATTGTGTCTTTACATTATGGGATACGGAACAACCCAAATGTACTTTTCTCCCATTTCAGAGCAGCCAAATATAGGTAGAACTCCTGTGTATGCAACCATTGCACCACTTTTAGCCATTTTCCAAATTCCATGTGCCTTGTCAAAGAATATGGCCACTTTATGTGTTTTCAGATTTATTTCAGGTCTTTGTGCTGCTCCTTCCCAGTCAGTAGGAGCTGCTTCATACGCAGATATAACCAAGACTCCATACATTCCTACTGCGTTGGTTATTTGGGGATTGGCAGCATTCTGTGGACCTTCAATGGGGCCCATAGTGGCAGTGGGGCTTATGAAATCCAGCTGGAGAAACATTTACTGGTTCTTATTTGCACTCAATATGGCTATTGCTGTTTGGATATTTGTGGCGTCTCCTGAAACTAATGATCAGACATTATTGGTTTGGAAAGCTCAAAGATTAAGAAGAGTGACGGGAAATCCTAATATAATTGCCAAGTGTGAATTGGAAGAAGTCAATACCGGAAAATTATTGGCTACTATCTCCAAACGGGCAATTGATATTATTGTGACCCAACCTATCGTTCTTTTTATGGATGTGTATCAAGGATTGACGTACGGGTGTCTTTATCTTTGGTTTGAAGCTTTCCCAATAGCATTCCACGAAACTTACCATTTCGTAGCAGGTGCAGAAGCAGCCACTTATAACTCCATCAATGTGGGGGTTGTCTTAGGAGGGGCATTGTACATTTGGATCCTTTATCATACTTTCAGCAAGCACATTATCAAGGGAGAGCAGCCCAATGTTTACGCATTTTTGAATACCTCCGTACTAGGCTGTGCTATTATAACAGTTTCTGTGTTTGTATTCGGATGGACCGTAAGCCCAAAGATACACTGGTTCCCGTCCTTGATTGGGGCAACACTTTTCGGCGCAGGATGTCTCATAGTGTTGCAAAGTAACTTGAATTACCTAGGAATGTTATATCCCAGGTTTGTGGCTTCGGTGTTTGGAGGTAATGGTTTGTTCAGATCCTTTATTGGTGGTACTATTCCCCTCTATGGTAGAGCAATGTTCAAAAACACAGGCTCAGAAACCTTCCCAGTTGGGTGGGGCTGTTCAATTTTAGGTTTCATATTCCTTATTTTCACGTTCTTCCCTCTTTTGTTCAAGAAGTACGATAAGCGGTGGACAAGAGAGTCAAAGTATGCTGGTTTTTAAGGTTCAAAAACACCTCGGATACTTGCACTGCTTTTATTAGAATACATGTCCATTTGAGGCTGCGGTACAGTGGATGCAAAATATTCAGGTAGTAATGTCGATCCCGAACCACAATCGTGTACCAACCAAACTCAATTGGCCCACTTTTATCAGTTTGCAGCTACAGTGAAAGGGTCTTATCATTAGAAGAAGGCCAGCCTTGCCTGTTTCATTGTTGGATTCCAATAATAACCTTCTTTGCAACCTAAATATGATCCGAATCGTTTTTGGCGTATTTTTTATAGTTAATTGCACATATTAACTTTGTAATCGAAGGTTTTAAACTACAGACACCATAAAACAAAGTTTAGGCTCTTCTATTAAGCTCATTTAGACCCTTCTAGGTCCTGCAATGAGCATGTCAGGTTTTGTAAAAAGGACCCCGTGGTTGGTTAAAAACCTTAGTGAACAATTTGTTATCAAGAAATTGGCCCATACTGGTACCCAACATGGATCTTTGCAGCACACTTGAAATTTGCTGCGGCCAACAACAAGGAGGGGATCAGGTACGTAGTGCAAGATTTAAACTTGATCCCCTCTAACTACTTTTATATGCCTTTTTTGCTATTGTTAAGTTCTCGACAAAACTCCGTAGTCCGTCATTGTTTTCTTGTGAAAATTAGGAGAAAATAAACTTAATACGTGAGAAAACTAATTTATCGGGGTAGCATTGCAAGATCTCACATGAACGACAAATTTAGTATATATACCAACCGACTAAGAACTTTTTTATATTTGTAGGTTAACTAAGCTAATATGCATGTCTTTTGGATCTCCATATTGGCACTAGTTGCGTACTATGTGCTGTTAAAATTGAAACATTTATACTTGAAGAAAAAGTGGGGTTGCGAAAAACCTTACTATGTGCCCACCAAAAGATGGTTAGGATGGGGCTTTTTTGAAGACCAAAAACAGCTTCATAAGCTGGGACGTCTTCTTGAGGCACAGCTTGAGCAATTCAGAAACACAGGCAAACATACTGTCTCCTACAGGGTGTTTACCAAGACGCCAGTGTTCACCTGTAACGGTGAAAACATCAAGACTTTGCTTGCAACTCAATTCAACAACTTTAGTATTGGTGTCAGGCAACATGCTTTAAGACCGCTTATTGGACACGGGATCTTCTCCAGTGAAGGAGACAAGTGGAAGACGTCCCGGGAAATGTTACGTCCGCAATTTTCCAGAGAGCAGATTGCACATATCCAGTCGTTGGAACCCCATTTCCAGAAAAGTGCAGATGTTATCAGAGCACAGAAACAAGTGGAATTACAGGGCCTTTTCCATATGCTTACTCTAGATGCTTCAAGTGAGTTCCTTTTTGGAGAGAGTACAAACACCTTAGGAACAGAGCCGGCACAAGGATTTGAGTGTTTTGCCAACAATTTCAATTGCATTCAAGACACCATGACCCAGAGAATCCTGGCTGGTTCTTTATACTGGACTGTTACTTCGCAAGAATTTAAAGACCAGATAGCCCAGATCCATAATGCCACCAGATACTATGTGGAAAAGGCTTTGGCAACCCCACAAGATGAGTTGGATAAAAAGTCTAAAGACGGGTATATTTTCTTATACCAGTTGGTGAAACAGACAAGAGACCCCAAAACTCTTCAAGACGAATTGTTGAGTATTCTTTTGGCTGGGAGAAACACCACTGCTTCGTTGTTATCGTTCTTGTTCTTGGAGTTATCTAGAAACCAGCGGGTCTGGGAAAAGCTCAAGTCGGAAGTGTATGCACAGTTTGGAGACGGTAACAACGTCAAGTTCGACGAGATCTCGTTCGAAACAATGAAGAGGTGCACATATCTCAAATATTGTATCAACGAGACCCTCAGAATACACCCTCCTATTTCCAGGAACCTTCGTGTGGCTAAGGTAGACACATGCTTGCCCCGTGGAGGAGGATCAGATGGAGAAGCGCCATTGTTCGTTTCCAAAGGCACCCCAGTGATTATGATGATTCACTGTGCCCATAGAAACCCCCAAGTTTACGGAAAAGACGTTGACGACTTCAGACCTGAGAGATGGGAGAATTTAAAGCCGGGCTGGAATTTTATGCCGTTTGGAAGCGGTCCTCGTGTGTGCTTGGGACAGCAATTTGCTCTTACTGAAGCGTCTTATATTACTATAAGATTACTCCAGACGTTCCCCAATCTACAAACTGTGCCTTCGAATGAGCCCATCATCAAGGATGCAAACACCACGATAAGAATAAGAGGTGGGTTTGAAGTGGTTTTATCCTAGAATCGTCCATTAACCTATATATGTTCCCGTTTGCTTTATACAATATATTTATACCAATTGAGACTAGCTCAAATTGAGTTCCCAATCCAACTCTTCACAGATACACAGCCAGTCAACAATTATGTTGCCATGCTGATTCAATTCCCACACTCTGTCCAATACCATTTTACACTTGCCAAGATTATTCACCGGACTTAGCATTTTGGTAGTTGAAATTCTAGTCCTAACAAATTCCTTATCGGGCTCTTCAAAGCAGCATAGCCCACATATCAACAAGGGGTAGCAAAGAATCACACTCATTTTGGTCGACATGAGGAAGTCGATCAACTCGAAAGCTTCTAACAATAATGCTCGTATTTGATAGTTGGCAGGAGTCACCTGTTTGATATAAAGAAACCAATATATCTTGCAACAGACAGTGTAGAGCCAATATGCCTTGTAGTATACTGCATATTCTTCTTCTGATTTAAGTGTGGCCAAAAGCGTGTGGTTGGGCCCTGTAGTTTCTATCTTGGCCCACAAGGCATTGGCCACGCTATCCACGTAGCTATAGTACTCCTTCCGTTTAGCAGTGTATTCGCTGCCGGTTTTGTCGACAGTGGACTCAAGTTCTTGTAAGTGTTTGGAAATTTCCACCTTGTGGGACATTATGTCTCCAAGCAACAATAACGTACGCTGATGACAGCCCTGGAGCGTATCGACACCATAACTGATCTGCTTTTTGCTAAAATTGGGGTGGTGGAAAGCCCGGTCGTACTGAGAAACAGGGATCCGGGTGCCCTCGATCAACGACCGGGACGCCATGATATCATTGTACTGCAAATTGGAGATCATAAACCGGATATCATGAGAGTGGCCGAAGTCGTCACAGAGTTTTTCAAGGCCACCGTACTCTTCAATCAACTCACAAGTCTTTTCAAAATAGACTCTCCACTCTTTTAAGTCCCCCCGGCATACATGAAGCTCCGAAATGATCAAGTAGAAGCACATCTGGAAGTAGTAGTCGAACCCGTTGGACTTATCGTTGAACAAGCGGCGGAATTGTGTTATGCTGCGGTTCAAGTACTGTGCTACTTCTTCATCATATACCAAGTTCTTGCGGTACAAAGCGCCCCATCCCGCCACCAAATACGTGAACGTCTCTTCGTTGTTTGCCAACAAGCAGTACAATTTCTTGAAGTAGTTCATGCTATCAAACGAGATAGCTAATTGGCCCGAAACCTTATGCTGGAAATAGTCAAGGTGCTGTAAACCCTTGGTGTCGAGGTACAACGAGGCAAACGAGCTGGGCTGGGCAATATAAGGAGACGCAACTGGTTCCCCTGTTTCATTAGCATCTAACACCAGCAGTTCGATCTGAAACCCTTCGGCCGGTATATCAAAGGGCACTAGCTTACCGGTTGATCTAGCAACAACCGATTTCGGCGAGTTTGCGGCCACTACCGAACTGCTGCTTGCATCTGCAACAGGACTGGTGCCGATTGGCTCGTCCAGAACCACAACACTTTCTTTTAGGGCCTCAGCACCCTTATCGTCGTCGGGCGTCAGTTTCGGTTTCCGGTACTCACACTCCAAGTTTCGGGAACTACAGTAAGCACAAGCAGGGAATCCTTCGTCACATTTCCGTCTTTTGAGTTTGCAAGTAACACATCCGTTTTTGGACCGGAAGTTCGGCCCGAACACAAACGTGAAGTGTTTGTTGGGCATACTTCTTTTAATCAGTAAGGACATTGATTTAGTTTAAGTTAAAATGCGAAACCTCGAAATTATCCTTATCGGTGAAATTTTTTGAGGACACTCAGAGATAGAGGAGAACGCAGAGCAGTGAGATAATTTTCAGTGATTTTGAGTGAGAATTCTACAAACACAAACTTTGTTGTAAAATAGACCCGTTAAAGCCTGATTCAAAAAAATTACAAAAAATCGAAAAAAAGGCTTAAGATCTTGAAACGTGCTATATTCCATGCGAGGGGAAGCAAAGGAACCTTCCACACATGCAATTGGACAAAAAAGCCCCTAAACCACCTGAATGTCTCTAAATTTTAGCACAAAAGCTGGACAGCCAATTAGACCTCGACGCCCAGGCTAACAATGGACTACTGTAAGGCGACTAAATGCGTACGAGGCATTTAAAGTTTACGCAATTTGGACATTGAAGAATGTTTCTTTATTTGGAACGGTTGCAACAAGAAAACATATAGGCGTGGCGGGCTCAAAATCACAATTCGGAATTGGAAACTAGCCTATAGCTGAAAAATCCATTCATAATTGCAGTAACGGTTTAGGGTCAGTGCACATGTGCATTTGTGTGCCTGTTTTACTGCAAAAACAAAAAATTGGGCTATATAAGGGCCAGTGAAATCCCCTTGGTGGCTCAATTCCTCTACACTTCAATCCATTTTCACTACAATATGGTCTCCATCAAATCTGTCGTCTTATTAGGCCTTGCTGCTTTCGCTACCGCTGCTCCTGCTGCTGCTACCACCGTCACCACCACTGGTAACTGGGCAACCTACCCATCTGTTGCCCATACTGCTACTGTCAACGGATTTGCTGATCCTATGCTGACTGCTGGGTCTCCTCAATGTGCAGAAACTTGTCTTGCTGAAGACACTGGGATCACTCCATGCCCATACTGGGACACTGGCTGCTTGTGTGTCATGTCTAACTGGGGTGGAGAAGTTGCAGACTGTGTTGCCAGTGCTTGTGAAGGTACTGACGTTCAAAGTTTCACTTCTTTGGCCAGTGCTGTGTGCTCTAAAGCCGGTGTTCCAAGTCCTTACTGGTTCATTCCAGCTTCTGCTTCTGCAGCTTTAGAGGCCGTTGCAACTGCTTAGATAAGTTTGCAACTTACCAAGGTCTACGTTTTTGCTGCCTAAACGGGCAAAAATATTTAGTACTGTGTAAAATTATATAGACTGAATTAAATAGTAGACCAAAACTGGTACAGAACATTAGTAGAACAGGTATTAGAACGTGAAAAGGAAAAGCAAAAAAATTGAAAGGCTTCTTGGTCGAAGAACCACTGCTTCGTTTGCGGGTGTATGAGATTCAACGAGAATCGACTCAGTTGTAGTAGCAGCAGTGGTGGTATCAATCACTAGCTGTGCAGACGTCTCTTCGTAGTGGTACGTCTTTGTAGGGTAGTTTTGCAACTCACAGCTTCTTCCATCCAAGCATTTCAAAGACAAGCTTGGAAAATGGCCCTTGGCGACCAAAGCACCGTTATGCACCAATTCTGGCGCCAATTTGGCAGCCTGCAGCGTAGCTGCATCGTAAGATGCCCCGGTGCATGAATCTCTCTGGTAGCAGGCAAAATCATAGGAAATGCACAAAGAATCTGCGCCAAAATCGCCGTACATCACCTCAGAAACATTACAGTTACCCAAATAGTACTCATAAAGAGCATCGTCTTTGATGAATATCATCTTGAACTGGATCAAGTGGCTGCCCAAGCAGCTAGCGTCTGGATCGGTAGCGTATCGTATGCGGAACACGTCATTCAAGTTGTCTCTGTAGCGAGACTTGAAAACAGAAGAAGCATTGGTCACCGCAGGATACGCCAAGTATAACCCGTCAAAATAAGTGTCTAGCACCCTAACATCAATATCGTGGTAAATAGCATCTCCTCCCTCCTTGTACAAGTAGTTATTGATCCCCAAAGTTATAGGAATGTCGGAGTTTTGTGGTACGATTGTGCTGGGATAGTATTTTTCAGTCTTGTATGTTGTCACAGTGCTTTCCTCACAAACATATTCCACCGCCAAAACCAGCCACAAACACCACAATAGAAGCACAGAGTAGCACACAGGGCCGTACATTGTGTCCCTTCAGCCTTTGGTAGTAAAAACGGCAAAGTTTACAAACAGCGATTGCGATGAGTTAGGATTTAAAGTTAAGCCGCCTTAGCTGCACCCTTCTTTTACCAGGGTTCGCTTGCAGGGTGAACTTGTAGACGTTGGAAGACCAAAATTTGTAGATAGACACCTATGACTGCAGGACACCAACTAGGCTAGACTCTGTTTACAGTCAACGACTTTTTTGCAACAAAAATTAGTACTGTTTAATGCGTCTAAACCTATTGTCAGTTTGCGTTCCGTAATTGTCAGTCGAGACAATACTCGTTCTCGTAATTGTGAGGCATAAATGACAAACTGCTTATGTAAGCAACGGACGCATGATTTTCCGTTCAGTTGGGGGCGTTCTGAATCCTTGTGTAAGCCGACACACGGAGCAGAAACCAATACTTTGGAAAGGCGAAACGAGAGTAATGTTCAACATGTATCAACCAGGAATCAGGTGGTGTAAAGAACGCCGAGTGGGCAGCAAAAATAGCGGATTTATCGATGGCTGGGGTCAGAAAATTACACAAAAGCGGTGTGTCTCGGTGGTTCAGGGTTATACGAGGAATTCAAGCGCCGCTAAAGCCCTTCACAGGGTTGGGAAGTTATCAGATTAATCAACAATTGACGTTAAGCGGGTATGTCACTAATTAGCGTTGCAAACGAGGATTAAAAAAAAAAAAAAAAATATTGATGCACTAAACGCAAAAAAAAAACGCTTTCATTGGCGGTGGCCGTTCATCGGATATGGTGCTGAACCGATTATATCCTAAAATGGACATTTGCGTGCATATTTTGAAAAACTTTGCAACCAGTTAAACACTATTATTCAAAAACCTCATGTTAACAGACTTGATAAACGGGCATACTGCATTGTCACACAAATTCCGTGTTTCGCCTAGGCTCTTTGCTTACCGTTATTTACTCCTTGAGCTAAAAAATATTTTTGCTGCAAAAAAAACGAAGAAAACTCGAGTTTTCCATGTCCGCCCATTGTAGCTATATATATATGGGTCTTTCTGGAAAAGCACGTTGTTATTCATAAACTACTTACCCGTTTCCGTTCGTTATGCTTTTGAGTAGCTTTGCTAAGCTTCTCTTGGTTGCAGCCACTGCTACTGCTGCTTCTTCTGATACTATCACTGCCGCTCCTTCTACTACATCTACCACCACCAACCCATGGGCGACTTACCCTTCGGTAGCACATACCGCCTCCATTAACGGGTTTGCCGACCCTATCTACTCATCTTTGCCTGAATGTGCCAAAGATTGTGTGGATCAAGATACGGGGGTGACTCCTTGTCCATACTGGGACACTGGATGTTTGTGTGTGATATCCACTTTTGGGAACTTGGTGGCCAACTGTGTGGCCGAGGCCTGTAAGGGGTCAGACGTTGTGTCTATGACGTCTTTGGCCACTTCTATTTGTTCTTCTGCTGGGTTACTTAACCCATACTGGTTTATTGGTGTTGGACAGTGGGCTGCATTGTCGTCTGCGGCAGCCCAGACCGAAGCTCCCTCATCTACTGCTGCTTCTTCTAGCTCTGTAGAAGCTGTGGTTACTTCCAGTGCCGAAGAGTCGTCTGTTTTGTCTTCATCTGCTGTTTCTAGTGTTTCTTCTGCGGTTGAGACGTCTACTGTTTCCACTGCAGAAAGCAGTGCTGCTTCGAGTGCTTCTTCTGCTGCTTCTTCTGCTGCTTCGAGTGCTGCTTCTTCTGCTGCTTCGAGTGCTGTTTCTTCTGCTGCTTCGAGTGCTGTTTCTTCTGCTGCTTCGAGTGCTGCTTCTAGTGCTTCCTCTGCTGTTTCTTCTAGTGCTTCTTCTGCTTCTTCCAGCTCCAGCAGTACCACCTCCAGCAGCACAACCTCAGAAATTATCACTGCTGCTCCTTCAAGCACCTCATCCACCACTAATCCATGGGCCACCTACCCAACTGTGGCAAAGACCGCTTCCATCAACGGATTCGCCGACCCTATCTACTCAGCCCTTCCGGAATGTGCCAAAGACTGTGTGGACCAGGATACAGGAATCACTCCTTGCCCATACTGGGACACTGGGTGTCTCTGTGTCATGTCTCCATTTGGTAATTTGATTGCAGACTGTGTTGCTGACGCTTGTAGAGGCAGCGACGTTGCTTCCATGACTTCTTTGGCCACTTCCATCTGTTCTTCAGCAGGTGTGCCCAACCCATACTGGTTTATTGGAGCCGCCCAGGCCACTGAGTTGGCTGAAGCTGCTGCTGCCACTGACGATCCGATAGTGACGTCTTCTGTTGAGGCTTCTGAGGTTTCGGAGGCTTCTTCTGATGCAGTGACTTCGTCTGCAGTTTCTGAGGTTTCTACTGAAGCTTCTGAAGTTGTTTCCTCTACTGAAGCTTCTGAGGTTGTTTCTTCTACTGAAGCTTCTGAGGTTGTTTCTTCTGACCCAGCTTCTGAAGTTGCTGCTTCTTCTGCTGCTTCTTCTGCTGATGCCTCTGCTGTGGCCTCTGCTTCTGACGCCTACACCAACTCAACCATTGTATCCACTTCCACCTCAACTTCCGGTTCTGGCTCTGGTTCTGGCTCTGGTTCTGGTTCTGGTTCTGGCTCTGGTTCTGGTTCCGGTTCTGGTGCAACCATCACCAACGTCCACACCGACATCGACACCGTATGCCCAGTTTGCACCCACTACCCATCCACCTACACCACTGTCGCCAAAGACGTCACCAAAGACGTCACCAAAGTGGTCACCGTTACCACCAGCTGTGAAGTGTTTGTAACTACTGAAGCTGGCGGTGCTATTACCACCTACACTTCCGCCTACGGCGAAGTCAAGGCCCCAGAAACTACTGTCATCACCGTCACTTCTTGTGCCAACAAAAAATGCTCTGCCGTTGCAGTTACTACAGGTTTGACCACCATCAGTGACGACACTACCACCTATACCACCTACTGCCCTACAACTGTTGCTGCAGGAGCAAAGACAGCCGGCTCTGAAGGCTCTTACACTGCTGCCACCACTGTTGCTGGTTCTGAGACCGGTTCTACCACTATTGCCGGTTCTGGTTCTGGTTCTGAAGTCATTTCTACCTACGAGGGCCAGGCTCTTGCCACCACGGTATCGTATTTGGTATCGTTCGTGTGCTTCTTCGGTTTACTTATCTGATTTCCTACATTCTACTTCTTTCGTGGGTACAGCCTTTGTTGCTTTTGACCCTTTGTTACTTTGACCCTTTTAACTTTCGATTAGATAATTTTCAATAAAATGTTCCCTTACATATGAACGTAGACCCTGGCACTTCAATGTCCTTTTCACGTATGACTCCCAGCATTTCACATCTACGCTTTTTATTGTACCAATATGTGCTTCTTTACACATAAGTAAAACATACAAAAGGTATGAACTATTAGATAAAAATATGTCTATATGTATAATGTGCCTCTTTGTATGAGGAAATACATACTGCTTGTTTTAAAAGAACTTAACATGTGGCTACACTCAAAGCTTTTTTAGCAGACCGCTATCATCTAAACTCTTATAAGTCCAAGTATATTGTACCCTATAAACCTATTCCTTCCCAGTGTCAAGATTCTCTTTGGGCTTGGTCTGAACAAAAAGTCCCTTTCGATCTTTGGGTTAGAACCACCGAGTTTCTTTTTACATTATGGAACTTCCGAGTTCCAGGTGCCGATCCGATGAAAAATAGCAACAATGCTAGCCAGCATATTCACCTTGCAACCGTAGCCGTGGGCAAACAATGACGGTGAGGCCCATCAGGCCACTGTACGCTTTCCGAGTATCGTTTCCTAGTAACAGTTTACAGTATCAATTTACAGTATCAGTTTACAGTATCAGTTTACTGCATCAATTCCTACTATCTTTCCTACTATCAGCTTACAGTAGTCTATCTTCCTATGCCATATATTAATAAATACTAACCAAACGACTCAGTGTAACAGTACACGTCCGGAGCATCGACGTCCCACCGATGCTTGTGGCTCTCTTTCTTTATGGTCTGCGTGAAATCCTCCGGCCCACAGCTCAACACCGCCAACGACTTGTAATCCTCCTTGCTCTTAAGCACGTCAACTTGGCCCTGGATAATTTTGCCGATTTCTGGTCTGCCAGAATGGTACTTGACATTCAAGGCATCAAAGATGGACGACGACTTGTCACTGGAAGTTTCAAACTCCTGCCCGTTGACATCAGACCGCTTTTCGTACATCCCATACTCCTCCACTGCCACACCGGTATCTTTTTTGGCCTCCACTGTGTCTTTTTTGGCCAGGTCTTGGGTCACATAAATATCGAACGAAAGCATGCCCTTGTCACAGAACGGCACTAGATCGTCAAGAATGAACTTGTACCACGCCACATTCTGCACTTTCCGAACACTCCACACAAGCCTGATCAAGGGGTTGGGGTTTCTGCCTATAAAGTCGCCGGCATTGTTCCTTCTTTCCACCTCTTTAAGCAACGCCAAACACACAGGGAACGTGAAAGACGACCCTGACCCGGCACTGAAGAAAAGAGCCGAGTCCAGCGTTATCAAGGGCTGGTAGGGTGCTCCCACGGGCCCCACAAACGTTGCTTTCATGATAATATCGTCGTCGTTCTTCTCAAGGTCGTCTGTATCGTTGGACGGAGCCTGGCGTCCTGCAAGAAGCTCTGTTTCCACGTCCACTGAGTTCGACGAGGTGTCTGACCTTTCTGTAGAGCTGCTGGACTCGGACTCCACACTTGTAATGCTGTGGTCGTCTCTCTCCTGCTGCATTTTCAAGATCTTCTTCTTCAACAATTTGGTGAACCCATTTTGCACCCGTATAACAAACTTCATTTCGCCGGTTTCACTGAGACTGGAAATGGTGAAAGGGTGCTGCTGGAAGAACTTCACTTTGCTGACACACAAATACACATGCTGGCCCGGTTTCCAGGTGTTAACTTTAGGCAAAATGGTCTGCCACCAGGGCCGTTCGTGGTACGCAAAAGCCTTGATTTTCACCGTCACCAAAATGGTATCGTCGTCCAACATTTCAAAAGTGGATTTCCCTCTGGTAGGCGACATTCTGGTGTGCACAAACCCAAGAACCCGAGAAAGAATCCTGTCTATCACCAACTGGTGCACTGCAAGGATAACAGCACCCTCTGTGCTTTTCCTATTGTGGAAGAACGTGAACAAAAGCATGATAAAAGAGAACACTCTGTGTTCCACCAAGAAGAAGTCAAAAGCCCACCGTCTGATGAACTTCAAGCTCCCCACGTTCAAGAAGAAGAAACTTCCAAACGCTATGTACCCGAAGATCTGGGGCGGGATCACCAACATCACCGGGAACCCGAGGTCCAACCAGTACTTCATACAAAGCCCTATATGCACGGCTATCATGACAAACATGGTTCTGGACACCCATTTGTGGAGCAACACCAACTTGTCGTGGGTGAACCCGGTTATTGCAGTCATGAGGTCGTTTTTGATGACAAAAATGTAGATTAGCGGCAAGTTAGCTATGGCGACCCTGCTTATTCTCTTAGCAATAATGTACAACCTGATCTGGTAATCCAAATCATCCACCTGTATGAAACAGAAGCCAATATTGATAGCCAAGTACGCCATGTACACCAAAATGAGTCCTGGCTGGATATACAACGGCTTTGAAAAAGGCACAGGCACCGTTATGACTCTGTTACCGGACTCTAGCACTTTTAAAACCTGAAAGTACCATTTGAATCTGTGGGACTGGGACGTCCGTTTGGACTTCAACAAGATGGGGATCCAGTGGAAAAAGATCCCATACATAACGTAGGCTAGAATATTGAGCCCATAGTTAAGCCACTGAAATTTGTTGCTTCTGTCTCGCTCCACGTAGTACTGGAGATAGAAAGGTATACTCATTTTGCGGACTAAATACAGAAATTATGTGGTTATAACCATATATATAACCTGGCAATAGAGATGCAATTTTCAGGTTAGGAGCAGGCAGTATCGTTGCCAGTTTTTTTTTATTATTTCTCCATATTACAACATGAAAATGATTTGCGTACATATGTTTTCCGAGTTGGGAAAAGGGCAAAGCCAAGTCTACTTGAGGTTTTGAGCCTCGGTCCATTTTGAGTTTTGCGTCTAGTGCATGAAAAAAGTTATCTAAACCATCGGCCTCCCCAGACACGGAGTAGTCTGAACAACCGGATTACCAGAAAAAAAAGAATGCAAACTAAGAAAAACCCAAAGGCCTTATATACCCAGAGGTGGGAAGTTTTTTTCACCAAAAAAATTAACCATGTTGTATCAGCATTTGACATTTTTGACCTTAGCATCTCTTACCTTGGCTGGCCAGTGGGACACCTACCCACAAGTGCCCAAAACAGCTTCCATAAACGGATTTGCAGACCCTATCTACGACGAGTTGCCCAAGTGTGCCAGAGAGTGTGTCAAGGCCTCTACAGGGAACACCCCATGTCCTTACTGGGACACAGGGTGTCTTTGTGTCATGCCCCAATGGAGTGGGATGGTGGCCCAGTGTATCGCTGAAGAGTGTTCCGGCAAGGACGTTGTCAGTGCTACGTCTTTGGCTTACGGCTTGTGTACGGAAGTTGGGGCCAATGTGTGGATGATGCCTGCATCCATCACTGCTGCCTTGACCAAAGCTGCGGGGGCCTACAACGTTGCTGCTCCTAGTGCTACAGAGACTGCTTGGGACTACTTATTGGACGACGATGGTGACGACGACGATGACGATGACGAAGATACTACCACGACAAGTTCTACCAAAAGTTCTACCAAAAGTTCCTCTGAAAGTTCAACCACTGCGTCCACCACTAGTGCCTCGGCAGAGACTTCTGACAGCTCTGACGAGACTTCGTCGGGAGACATGGGTGCCAAATCTGCTACCGGCATCCTTACAGTTATTTTAGGTTCGTTGTTAGCATTCATTGTTTAGTAATGAAATTCTGTGCAAGACATTCCCTCTAGCTCAGTGAAAAACGATACTCTACATATTCAACCTCTAGCTCATGCGTACAAACCATACTTTACACGCTCAACCTCTGGCTCATGCATACAACCCATACTCTACATGCAGGGCCAATGAAACAAGATATTGTGTCAAAACTCTAGAACATACTCTGAAACGCAAATGTACGGCGTTCACAGGAAAACACCCTATTTTTCCGACAAACGCCTTATAGCATGGACTCTAACCTTGAAACGGGAACCTCCAGTTTTACTCAGGTTACATTGAAACAGCAGGCTGTAAATTCCAGTACAAGTCCGATATCTGATTTGCAGCCGGCATTGGGTGTTTTATGATATCCGAACCATGCTATTCACCCGGTCCGAGTCCTTTTCGGACATACCGGCGAGGCTTTATTCAATACAGAACACAATCACAAAAAAGGGTCGGAGAAATGCTAAACACAACGGTATTTGCCTCGTATTCTTTTGGCCCTGTGCCGTTTTCCGATTGGCCTCATTTTATCATTTTCAACTTTGTGCATAGTGCATGGACTTTTTTTTTCTGGGTGAAAGAAAAATTTTATGCCCCACCACATACGAGCCTAAAAATAAAAGTACACAATAGTAAAGGTTAAAAAGAATCTAGATGCAGTAATTTCTTCATTCTGTTAACTGGTAGCCGTTTTTGGCAAATTCACCAACTTTCTGGGCTGGTGTCTCATTCCCGAAGACGCTTCATGTTTTTTTTCCATAATCAAGATTTGCAATATAAAAACCATATCTCCCCTGTAATTATTTTTTTCTTTTCTGTATATTGTAATTCCATTACTCATTAAAAGTCCATCGCTATGTTATCTGCCAAAGTTTTAGTTGCCATTGCTTCTGCCGCTGTCGCTTCTGCTGCCACCACCACCAACCCATGGGCCACTTACCCAGCTGTTCCCAAAACCGCTTCTATTAACGGTTTTGCTGACCCAATCTACTCTGTTATCCCAGAGTGTGCTAAAGAGTGTGTGGACGAAGACACCGGGTCTACTCCTTGTCCATACTGGGACACTGGTTGTCTTTGTGTGATGTCCAACTGGTCCGGAGCCGTGGCCCAGTGTGTGGCTGAAAAATGTCAAGGTGACAACGTTGAGAGTTTCACCAGTATCGCTACTTCCAAATGTTCTGCTGTTGGTGTTCCAAGTCCTTACTGGTTCATCCCAGACAGTGCTGCCAGTGACTTAGCTGAAGCTGCTGATGCTGAAGCCACTACCACTGCCGAAGACACCACCACTGCTGCTGCTTCTCCTACTTCTGCCACCGTTGAGGAAACCACCGCTGAAGACACTACTACCGCTGCCGAAGACACCACAGAAGCCGAACAGACCACCACTGCTCCAACCACTGCTGCTGAGGAAGAGGAAACCACTGAAGAGGCTGCTGCTACTACTGCCACTTCTGCTGCTGCCGGTGGTGCTGGTGCCGATGATGAAGACACCACTGAAGCCACCACTGAGGAAGCTGCCACCTCTGAAGCTGCTGCCACTAGTGCTGCTGCTGCTTCCGAAGCCGCTGACGACTCTGAAGCCGCTTCTACTGCTGGTGCTGCTTCTGCTTCTGCTGATGCTTCTGCTGTTCCAACTGTCAGTGCTCAAGTTGACGGTGCCGCCATCAAAGGTGCCTCCTTCCTTGCTGGTGCCGCTGCACTTATTGCTTTGATCTAAATCACTTCTTTTTCTTGTTTCTAGTTCCACTTTCTTAGTTTCTGTTAATTCACATTGTTCGGTTTACTATTTCGAGAATTTTTTTTTTGCACCCAAATGTCGTGTGCGTGTCAATTTTTATAGTGCATAATCTATTTACCTATTTATACCTTATGTTCCTCTTCTGGCTTGGCTTCCTTGGCAAACCCTGTATCGTTGGCCATATACTCTCTTTGTGGGGGTACCCAGCCGCCAGATTGCCATGGCTTGATTCTAGCCGCGTACAATTCGTCCACCTCTTCTAAAGTTAAGCCCTTCGTTTCATAAACAAAGAAGTACACAAAGAAGAAGGAAAAGATCAAGCATCCAGTGAACACAAACCCGTAGTAAAAGTGGATAGCAGAAGTGATGAAAGGACTGAAGAAAGAAATCAAAAATCCCCAAACCCAGTTAGCAGCAGTGGCCACAGCCATGGCTTTAGATCTGATTCTTAATGGGTATAATTCTGAAACAATAGAATAAACACCTCCGGCCCAAGTAGATGCAAAGAAGAAAATGAAAAAACAAGTGATGAAAATCAAGGCATTACCTGTGGGCTTGTTTGTTGGCCCATCGTAACCGTCTTGGTATAAGTTTACAGAACCCAAGACGGAGTAAATGATAAAAGCAATAGTCATCATAACAGACCCGGTCAAAAGACACAATCTTCTACCCATTCTTTCAATAGCATAGATCCCCACAAAAGTGGATGCAAAATTCACCACCCCCAAAACAATGGAGGTCTGGAAAGAGTCGTCCATCCCCACCGCTTGGAAAATCGTGGTTCCGTAGTAGAAGAAATAGTTGTTACCACTCAATTGCTGCAAAGATTGCAAAAACATCCCGACCAAGACACGGCTGAAGATTCTTGGTTTACCAGTAACCAACTCTTTCCAAGAAGCAGAACCAGCTAATCTTTCTCTTTCCACACCGGCTTGGATAAGTTGCACTTCGGTGTAGACACCAGGATGTTCAGGGTTGACCTTGTTAGATCTTCCAATGGAAAGTCTAGCATCGTCAAGCCTGCCTTTTTCCACCAAATAACGAGGGGATTCGGGAGACATCACCATTCCGATGACCAAGAAGATGGCCCAAGCAAAACAAAGACCTAACGGGATTCTCCATTGCCTCGAATCACTGTAAGCTTCTTTGGTTCCGTAGTTAGTACAGTAACCAAGGAAAATACCAAAAGTGATAAACAATTGGAAACAGCACACTAAAGTACCTCTTAATTTCTTAGGAGAGGTTTCGGAGATCATCATTGGTGATATCACAGTCACCGTACCAGTAGCAAGACCCGTAATAACTCTTCCAATAACCATCTGGTACCATTTGTCGGAAGACGATATTTGCACAATAATACCAATGACATACACAACCATAGAAAACATCAACCCGATTCTACGACCGTACATGTCCCCAACTTTTGATAAACCGATACCACCAACGGCACACCCGATATTGAACAAGGAAACAATAACACCGGTTCTCACGTTAGACAAGTAGTGTTCTCCGTTAGCGTCAACTTGACCGAATCTTCTTTTGTAGTCAGTCATGTTAACGAACCCAGAAATGGTACCTGTATCGAAACCAAACACAAACCCACCAAAGGCCACTAACAAACAGAAAATACAAGACGAAATGTATTCAGTTGCAGATTTTTCAGGCAACCCTGGTAATTTGTCTTCGATTTCTGCAGGGTCTGGAACACCGCCGTTCTCTGCCTTAAGATCCGTCATTAAAGAAGGCTCTCTAGTTTGAGTAGAGGAGCCAAAATCTTCACTATTTCCATTACTAGCCATTTTTTATTAGTAACGTTAAGTAACAAAAAAAACAAACACTAATTTCAAAGCCTGGTATTTATAAGATTTTGCACAGACGGTACAGTTGCCGGAAAAACTTTTTTATTATGACGTCTTCGGAAAAACCAGTGTTGCAGACTATAACCTTTTCGGAAAATCTTTGTGCGAAAAGCAAGCCCTGAACCTGAGCCCAGACCCCATGACGTTTCACAAAACCACTTTGGAATGCCCCAGTGTCTATAACACCGTACCTTTATGGACCGATACGATCTTAAGTTAGAGTTCTAAACACTAGATAGAGAACCTCTGCCCGCAATCCTATTCATCAACCCCAGAACTTCTCCATCCGAGCAGCAACTGCATTAAAGTTTCCCCCAAACTGTGCTGGAAACTTTAATCATGAAACGCATTCATTATGGGTCACCACACAAACAAAACAAGCTTTTCAATGGCCTGTATTTTCTTTTTTTGGGAACTATAATCGTGTGTTCATCACGGTAAGAAAAAATTTCATAATGGCATAAGGCAATTATTAATCGTTAAACTCACCGTTTTTCGGTCTCCGGCCGCCGGTTCTACGGTATGTCGGTTCTATACTTGCATGGAGGCGATGGTTATAGTCCATTCCCCGCCGGAGGGGTTGGAACAAAAGAAAAGAAAATGGGATTGTAACCGTTTTCTTTTCGGGATCGGCTCCTGGGGTTTCCCTCTGGGGGCTCTAGCACCCACGGGGGTCATTTTTCGTGTGCCAGGTACTTTTTTGTGGTGTTTGTGCTTTCTGTGATTTGGTAGGGCACTAAAGGTTTTTGCTATCTAAACTTTCAACTCTATTGCTGGCTCTGTTTCTTTTTAGCCTCGACAAACTAACTGTCACGTGCTTGTCTGATAGGTGTTTGCGACGACATCTGTCGTGCAGGATGTCGTGCTGAATAGTCCTGGATGTCGTACAGTATGTCGTGAAAACTCCCGGAACCACGACATCCTGTATATTTTCGGTCACGTGATACGTTGGTGTTGACGACATTAGACGACTTTATTATCGCGACATTTCTGTGTGTTTCAGTCACGTGACGTGTTTAGTGTGCACGACATTTATTGGTTTTTTGTCACGTGCTGGTTACAAACTCCACGACATTGGTATGGTTTAACTGTCGCGACATTTGTGGTGGGTGCGGAGTCATGTTTTCTGATAAGGGATATAACATTTTCTTTCTCTAACTAACTATGAAGTTATTACCTATTTTACTGTGCACCGTTTTGGTGGCAGGTTCTCTCATTGGCGACTTACAGAAAGTGTTTGACTTTCAACAACACAAGTTCCCCTTGAAGTATGGTTTAGAACAAAATAAACCGCAAGAAGGCGTCCCAATTTTGAACGCTGACGCCATCCAAGATGTTATTCCTGATAGATACATTATTGTGTTTAAAGACGATATTGCCGCTGAAGAGGTCGAAAAACACAACAGCTGGGTCCAAGATGCTTACAGGACCATGGTGGAACAATTAGATGTCACCAAAATGTCACCAATTTTGGCTCATAGATTGAAAACTGGTGCTTTAGACTTTTTTACCATCGATAACTTCAAAGGTTACTTTGGGTACATGAACGAAGATTTATTGAGATTGATCCAAAAAAGCGATGTTATCAAGTATATCGAAAAGGATACCAAGGTCAAAATCAACGAATACGATATCCAAAAAGATGCTACTTGGGGTCTTGCTAGATTGAGTCAAAGGGAAGATTTTGTGACCTCCAACTACGAATTTGATAACCAAGGTGGTGAAGGTGTTACTGCATACGTTGTTGACACTGGTATCAAAGTTGAACATGAGGAATTCGAAGACAGGGCTACATGGGGCAGATCAGTTGCTTTCCCCAACTTGAAAATCGATGGTAACGGTCACGGAACCCATTGTGCTGGGATCATTGGTTCTAAAACTTACGGTGTTGCCAAAAAGGTCAACTTGGTGGCCGTGTCCGTTATGAACTTGCTTGGTAGCGGTGTTACTTCGGATATCATCAAAGGAATTGAATTTGTTGTCAACGACCACAGAGAAAACGTTTCTGCTAAAAGGAAAGGGTTTAAAGGGTCCGTTATCAACATGTCGTTAGGAGGAGGTGCCCAAGACTCTTTGGATTTGGCCATCAATGCCGCCACCAATGCAGGTGTCCATGTTGCCGTTGCAGCCGGTAACGATAACGCCGATGCTTGTGAATACTCCCCAGCCAAAGCCACTGGTCCTATCACCGTTGGTGCCAGTAACGTTCAAGATTCCAAGGCCAGTTTCTCCAACTGGGGTGCCTGTGTTGATATCTTTGCACCAGGTGAAGATATTCTTTCTACTTATATCTATGGAGGTACCACGTCCATGTCAGGTACATCGATGGCATCTCCTCACATTGCCGGTCTTTTGTCCTACTACTTATCTTTGCAGCCCGACATCGACTCCGAATTCTCCGCTGGGTTATTAACTCCAGCTGACTTGAAGGAAAAAATCATCAAGTTCGGTACTAAAGGTATTATAAAAGACATCCAAGATGCCCAGACTCCAAATATCTTGGCTTTCAATGGTGCAGGTAGAAACTTGACCAAGTTCTGGAATTAGACAGGCGCTAGTTAGTTTGAATTTACGATTTGTTTTTGTGTACTGTAACCCGTATTTGTGAACCAAAAAAGTTTCTGTAAACCAAAAAAGTTTTTGTAAAATGGTTTCGGGTAACATTAATCAAGGTCAGTCTTCCCCACCAACTAAGCCTTGCAAAACCACTAAAAAAGCGTTTCGCGATCATATAAATAGAACAAAGTGCAAAAATAAATAAAAGTAAACATTTTTAGTTAAACCAAGAAAATCCAAATAAATAAAAAGGCATCCGCCCCTTTCCAAAAGTGCAAATAACACATAGAACCAAACACATACACGTCAGTTTCCCAATGAAGTTTTTTTTGCCAATTTTGGCCGTGATTACAGCCGTTGCCGCCACTACCGAAGAAGCAGCCACCACCGCCAGCGTAAGGTCCCAAGACGTCGAATTTCTCACGAAATTGGTGTCTGATGTCAACGGAAACATAGCAGACTACTTCATGTACCTGAGAACGGCCGATGTGAAGATCCCTGGCTATTTTGCGTCTGTGGCCAACTTAATAAAAGAGTACAGTGACGATTCTTACACGACGCTATTAGACGACGCCGATTTCCCTATTTCCTCCATCGAGCAATTTGCCACCAACTTGGACTGGTACAGCAGCAGGTTGGCAGTCAAGGGAATCAACGGCGACAGCGGGAGCTCCGATCTGTCGAGTAGTTCGGAGGACAGGGCCAACATGGCCATTGCACCATTGGGAGCCGTGGCTGTGGCCGCCGCCGTAGTGGGATTGTTGTGAGATGGTACCAGCGAAATAACCGGGTACTCCTATGTGGTTTGTCGTGGACCTTCTGTTCAGTACTCGGACCTACTATCTAGTACTCTTCGTATATAGCAGGGTAGTGTGGGGAAGATAGCAAACGTGGTTAGCACACGCCCCTTTTCTGTTTCAAATATATAAACGCAACCGAACTCCCCATATACTAAAACAAATATATTACAACAATTTTTTTCGATATGAGTGAAAATTTCAAGTTTAGAAGAGCAGAAAGCGACGAAAAGATCAAGGAAGTGTTGGGATTGACAGCACACTCCTTCTGGGACCATATGAGTCCTGAATATGCAGGGTCTTTGGTTTCTGGGGTCATGAAAAAATCGCCATTCAAAGAAGAGATTTATTACTATGAGCATGCTAAGACCAATAAGCCTGTATGTATGGCCAAAGTGGTTTACACGCCCGCCATGTTCAAGGACGTTGATCGGGGGATGACTGCCGACGCTACGCCCAGCCCTGAAGCGTTTGGCGTTAAAAATGCCACCGCCTTGAACATCACATTCGTGTCTACGTTGAAGGAGTTTAGAAATCTTGGATTGGCTAATAAATTGGTCACGTCTGTCATTGACCATGTGGAGAAACTGTTGATCAAAGAAAATTTGGAGAAAGATGATAAGAAAAGCGGCAGTTTTAGTCAAATGGTCAGATCAGATGATGGATCCGTGGATCGTAAATTGGCCAATTACTACTTGGGAAAGCAGTATTTCTGGACCCTTTACTCGGCGGTGGGCAACTACTACGAAAGGTTTGGGTTCAAGTCGTACCCCGTGGAATTTTACAAGATCCCCACCACCATTCTTACCGGGGTCCAAGAGAAAATGATTGACACGTTGTTGCATAAGACAGAGAGTTCTGCTGAGACAGTGGGGAAGAAATTGAGGTTGTTGGACGTGACAAAGCCGCAGGATCGGGATTTGGTGTCTTTTGTCTTGCAAAACAAGGAATTGGAGATCTTGACGGAATTGAACAAGATGACTTTCCATTCAGAGTTGACCGGCGGCCGCAAATCGTCTTCGTCCATGACCAATATGGCAGAAGTATTGTCCATGTCCAAGTTGACTTCACAAGCAGAGATCACTTCGATTTCAGAGAACCCAAAGAAACCTCCTACTGCGGGCCGCAAGTCGTCTATTCAGACTACCAGTTTCCCCAAATTTGCTTTGAAACCAGATATTGCTGTGTTTGAAACTGTCAATGCTTTTGAAAAAGGATCCAACGATGTGGTCAAAGACCTTTCAGAAGAGACTAAGAAGTTCAATAACATTGAAGGTGCCATTTTCTCCAACGATTTGCAGCAAAAGTCCCACTACATTCTTTGGGTCCCTATTCAGTCCCGTCTCTTTGTTGTGGGGGTTGGGGAATTGAACTTCAACATGTTTGGACCTATGTCTGATCCTATGGGCAAAGGGGGCAATAGAAGCCGTCGGGGGTCTTCTTTCACGGGATTGAATGAGCTTGGTGGGTATAACTTCCAAGATTTAGACATCTTATTCTCCACTGCGTGCATGGTTGCGAAAAAAAGGTCTCTTCAAGATAAAGAAGCTATCTATGTGGCAGTGCCAGATCTTCCACCAAGTATCCCAGCACCTATGATTAACGACTACTTTTTGAACTATTTGCCCAAAGCGTTCGATAATGTCAATGCTCAGGACTCCGAGGCCAAGCCCGAGACAAAAGTGGAGCTCATCACCGATGCTGCTACCAAATTGCACATTTTGCCGGGATTGAGAAGATTTGGCAGTGACAGTATTGAGTTTGATATTGATTGGATATTTAACGGCATGTGGTCCTGGCAATAGGCACCTACCCTGGTGGTCTCGAAGCCCTAGTGGCACGATTGGGCCATAGGTATACTGCGAGCTAGTTTTGGCACATAAAAATAGATATAGAAGTTATGATAAATCTAGTGCTATCTCACACATCTTGAACCCTTTGAAATAGAATTCGATTGTTTACCTCTGAATTTGATCTCTGAAGTTTACCTCTGAGTCTAAGTCTCTTAATTTCAAGTTTCAGAAGAATCTGAAAAAGTCCATCGCTTGCACGTAATCAGCAAGAACGCCAAAGTGGACTAAGAAGAAGTTAAACGAGGAGAGGACTTCAGAGTTTCACAATTGATAGTATCCATTTGTGAACCAGATGTGGGAGACTAGAAAATGGCTGCATAATATTTAAGTCGGTAATTATAATAGCAAATAGAATAAGTGCAGACCCAGAAAAAGTGTGGTCATGGACCTTTTTTTGGACCTAGAAAAGTACGCGAGTGGGGTCAAAAATGGGTAATTTTCTTTGAATAGAATTGGTGTATTGAGAAACATGGACCTATGTTAAATTGCAGATTCAAATACTGAAAATGGGATAAAAAAACTATCAGGTGTAGAGGACGTATATGAGAACTTATATATTTTACTACTTTGGGGGTCGTACAAAAATAGGGCCCAAAAAAGAACCATACTTGAAATTGACGGCTATTCTATCTCACCTCATGGCCCCAAAAAAGTGGTCCAAATGGGTCCAAGGACCCAAATTAATAGGGTCAAGTCTGTCCTATATGCAGTATAGGGCCGCAGGCCCTCCCAAAAATCTCATAAAAGGGCCTACAAGGGGTCTGAGAGGGCCGCAGACCCCCAAAATCGGTCTTTATTTGACTGCTTATAAAGAAGTGGGCCTCAGAAACACTAACAAATTCCGTGATAGTTTAGTGGCTAGAATTACCGCTTGTCGCGTGGTAGACCGGGGTTCAATTCCCCGTCGCGGAGCTTTTCCAGGTTCCAGATGTCTTCTCTGAAGTCTCCGGAATCTTTTTTTTCATTTTTATATGTGTTGCAAATTTAATATACTTAAAATAACGCTTAAAAAAGAACTGTGCAGTGTAGAGGGGTAGTGGGGTCTGCTCCAAACCAAGTGTGCAAAAAAAGAAAAGATAAGAAAAAGTGCCGATCTTTTTTCCTTATCTTTTTTCATTATCTTTTACTGATGCCCGTCAGCAGGTAAGTTTTACTTTAATGACGAAAAAAGTTGCATTATCCATCACCGTCGACCTGATATAGTGTTTATGTAATTTTCCAGCATTTTTTAGGTTTCTTCAGCATCTTGCATAATGAGTGTATAATACCGTATATCTTATCACGTTTGATTTTAAAACTGTAAAATTTACACAAAAGTAAAACGGTCTTCACAGACCTGTGAAATACTTACAATGTCACGTCCACAATCTGCTGGAGAATTCCAAGACGCGCTCGCCTCAGCTTTAGCTCTCAACGAGGAACCCAGTACCGTACCTCTTCCCCCCACCACAAGCGTTTATCGACGCGTTGAGTGTCAGTTGACTCCGCTTTTCAGAGAAAGCACCGCTGAGTGTACCGAAATATTGCAAAAGTTTGTGGATTAAAACACCGAACTTCAACTGGAATGGGAAAAGAAGATAGAAAGATTGTAAGAAGACTATGACAAGCGAAGTGCAGAGGTCTCGATGTTTTTAGAGGAGCTGCGTGAACAATTTTTCAGATTTGAAACACAGGTGAATCATTTGCTATCCAACTGCAAATGCATGATGTGTCAGGGCAAAGCAGCCGGTGTGAGCTCATGGCCATCCGCAACGGCCGAACTGGACCCTCCCGTTTCAATAGCGCATTCGCCAGTACCGCTGACTGTCTTGTCGACTGCAGATATCCTGTCAAATAACGGCCCAGATGCCACGGCACTGGAATACTCCACCGAAGGAAACGGCCAAAAAAACGGAAGAAAGTTATCCCTGCTTGTCCAGAAAAGCTCAAGTACATGATGGAGGCTCAACCACAGTTCCAGTGTTGGTGAGACAATGGTACAATAACAATCTAAGCGTCATGTCAATATCAGAGCGAGACAGAATCTATAAATCTACATGGAGAAACTATAGACTACTGAATGGCTACAGCATGTCTCAGTTTTCCTTGTGTATTCACCAAAAGATGGATGATTTGATTAGTAAATCGCAGGAATTTCTCAAACGGCCTAATTTCAAAGGGCTTCTTCATGAAGAGGAGCTCAATTTCGACGAACTAGCTGTGTTTGAGGCACTATAAGGCACTTTCAAGTCCAAACAATATGGTCCCAAAATAAACCTTTATATGCAGGATACAAAACTGTCATTTTGGAAAACGGGCATTAGTTCAAACAACTTCGCACAGACCCCAAATATGTTTTGTATCTGACACGACTGCCATAATTACTAGCTTACTACAGTACCTGTAATGTCATATCGAATTCAAAAGAATTCCGAAAAATGTGGGTTTATAAATTCTTCTGAGGTACCAGTATCGTACTTGAAGCGATGAGATACAAACTGCGTATCTGAGTTCAAGAAAAGAGACGTAGTAGAGAAAGGGGTTACTAAAAAAATTATGAAAATACATTTTCTAAACCACACTTTAGTGTGCTGGTATCTAAGAACTGAATTAATATCTCACATAAGCAGCTGGAGGAGCAGATGGGGATGCTTGTGGAGGAGGAGCCGTTGACGGGCGAGTAAAGTCTTCGAGATCGGCGTCGACATTGGGATTTTTGGAAGGTGTGTATAAAGGTGGAGGATCCACTATTGGGTCTGTGTACTCGCTTCTCTCCACTGGGACTTGTGTCATAGGTGGAACCGGTCGTGGTTGATAATCTGAGCTTATAATCACGGGATTGAGCCCGTTATTACCACCTGCCATGTTTGGAATGAATGTTTGGTTGGCATTGGGCAACATTAGCATTTTATTCTTTCTGTTCTTGTGCTTGGTGAGGATCACAGCAGCCACGATCGCTAAAGCGACAGCCACAACGATGATGACGATGACAATTTTGTACTTGCTATCAAGGGAATAGCTGTAGTAGGTAAATCTCTTATCGAGCTGGGGACCCACGTACATGATAAGGATTAGTTTTATGAAAAAAAAGTAGACGAACAAAAAAAAGAGGAAAACATCTCGTAAAATACTGAGCACTTGCCTCAGTTTTTCTTGACCTGTATATAGCCGTACGGCTCGTAATAGGATGACTGATCATGAGTATATTCATCAACATTAAAAGACTGACCGGATAGGATGAAAATGACTGTGATGTGTGGCTTGGGGAATTAGTGGGTGATCTATGCCGGCTTGTGAGTGTTTTGTGTTTGTTTACCCTTCGAAACCCAGAAGATGGTCCTTTTTAGCGCCTATGTCATCGCAGATTAGATAAACGAGGAGATGTTTGATATGCTGGGGTGAAATCCTATTACCATATTTGAGATATAAGTAGGAAAAGACACAGTTTGTTGGGTTGAAATGTGTTTGCGGACCATCTTTTGTTAGACATGTGGGTGGGTGTCAAGCATTGTGGCCGAGAAATCGGTAGTATCATTAAGCCCCAACGGTTAGTTTCGAGCCCTGCAAAGAAAGATACCTTTCAATATCTGGGCATTTCGGTTTTAGATCCATACATGACCGGCACGGGTGTTCGCCGCCTTTGGGGGAAAAACTTGGCCGCAAACAATATTTACGAAAATACTGCCACATTGAGATGCAGATTATGTAATTTTAGTTCGGTATCAGTCAGTAGTTCAGTATCAGTCAATACAATTCAGTATTAGTCAGTTGTAATTCAGTATCAGGCAGTGCGTTTAAGGTCAGTACTAGTCAGTATCAGCCAGCAATAGGTTAATCGGCTTTATCTTTATTCACTAGATGTCAATACTATTCGTCGCCATCACGACCTTCATGACATTTCTCATATAGTACCAGACAGTATAGCCCCAAAAATGGCATGCGACTGACTAATAGGGAAAACGACTTCCCATTTTTCTCAGCCATTTTTTGACCTTATGACTCTCAGATCGGCACCATTTGATATGTGCCCGTCGTCTGACAACTTCCAGCCTGTGCTTGGTCAACAACTTGTACTTTCTTCTAAGAGACCGGGACAGCTCTAAATCTCAAATTGCGTACTGCTTTATAGTTCCAAAAACGCACTGAGAAAATTATCAAGATGAGTTTGAACCAAGAGCAGGACCTAGTGTTTTTTAAAGACAATAGTATCATTTCCGATGCCATTTTGACAAGTCCCCAGTCGTATCTCACGACAATTTCTTACGTAGAAGGGACCCAGCCTACATGGCTTGTGAACTCATTAATTGAAAATGCACTTGTGGGAACTGCTTCTTTGGTGAACAAAGACCTCACTGCACAGCACACTAAGAGATTCGATGTATTCTACATTTCATTCACCAATAATGCCGAATACTACGAAAAGGGATGCAGAAAAAACGGAATAGACTTGTCCAGACACCCCAACTTCCACTTTATTGACAGATTTACCGACTTGTTCACAAAGTACATCACTACACCTCAAGCCAGTGAATCACAGACTGCAAAGATGTTTGAAGAGATCTTTCGCCAAATAGAGAAAGCCAGTGGCACAAAAAAGGTCATTTTCATTGAAAACCCCGAGTTTCTTGCTGCTGCCACTGATTTAGGTGCTGTTAAATTGAGCCATTTGTTGCTTAAGCTCAACAGATTGTGTCGTAACTTATTTGTTATAAGCTGCCAGTCGTCTGCTCTAGTGGACACCTCAGTGACAGACGTTAACGACCCCAGCCACAAAATAACAGACTTTTTGACCAAAGTGCACCAGCGGACCAACTTGAACATCCATGTGGAGCCTTTGACCACAGGCAGAGCAAAAGATATCACGGGAATCCTTACCATCTCCCGAGGTGCTTTACCATTCCAGAATCTTGTGATAGACGAAAAAAGCTACACTTTCAACTTGACCAAAGAGTCCACCACCAAGCTTTATTTCAGATGAAACTGTGGAGACCCCCAGTTTTATTCAGGTGAACCTGTTGAGAATTCCTGAGTACGATTCTCCAAACCCACATTTATTTGAATGTCATTACCCTGTGACTACACCTTTTTCCTATGTATATTATATAAGTCGTCAAGAGCGAACTCAATAGCACAACGAGCCCATAAGAGTGGGAATAATGGCCATACCGATCTTTCTCCCACAAGTACCCAGTACGGGATGTTTTCCATGGTCTTGTGTACGTCAAACACTCTGCCAAAATCCTTTACCAAGTACCGTAATTCAGGCACAATAGTGATTTCTCTTATGCTGGCAAGCGACTGGGAGGTGGATGGTTTCTCGTCGATGAAAAACCGCTTTAATGTGTCTGGGAGCAACCCAAGCTTATCCATGACTTCTAGCCTGTGTTGTATTTCCAATCCTATGATGTTCTTGAGATGTTTGAAGAAATTGAAACTGAAGTCGGTTACATTGGCTTCGTTTATGTCCTTCCTGCACTTGATTTCATCTTCTAGGTCTTCGATACCTTCAATAACCTTGATCCTGTTCCTGTTCATTCGGTAGTACTTGGTCTTGCCATACTTTGTATGGTGTTTCAAGTCGTTGGAAATCAACGGAGCCAAATAGGGCCGTGCAAGACTAGTTATGAAATGGTTGACATTGAATAATTCTGTGAGACGAGTATATGCTGATTTGGCTTTGATATTGTACTTTGAGTTGAATGTCTCCTCACCATCCTTGGACTTGGTTGAAGACGAAAAGTAATGCTGCGAGTAGCTGACGTCCTGAGGTTTCAAGTATCTTACAGACGTGGGGGATTGTGGCACTATATTGTTATTGAAATCTTTGACGTATAGCTGAACGTCATCAGATAAGACACCGGTCCCTATAGACGCATAGATAGCCGTCCATATAATCACATTAGGTGAAGTGATATAGTTTAGTAACGAAGGAACTGACTGGTCGGTGGGGTGTACGGCAATGTTAAGCACTTTTTCAGTTTTAAGGTAAGCTTCTTCAAACGTCAAGTCTCCGATAGTGTCTCTCACAAACTTCAAGAATAGCAATATATCTTGGGAGTAACCCTTTTTGATGACATTTTCCAACACATTACCGTATCTTTCGTCGACGTCATGATTAAGTCTATCGACGTTACCCATGACATCAGCAATGGAAATCAAAATGGGAATGAGCTCTTCATCCGTCAAGCAGCACACCAAAGAAGCAACAGCCGCACCCACAGCACTTCCTCCCAATATACGGGGCAATAATCCCTTGAAGTACAACGCCTTTACCACACCAAGATGACACAAACCGAACAACGACCCCCCTTGAAGAATAAGAGCCGTGCTCCCGAACGACTGGCGGGCGTCATGAAAGAAATCAAGTGTAAGTTGCCTGCTGTTCAGTATATACTCGGTGTTGCCGGTGTTTGTGGACAGGTTAACCAGCTCATTCAAAAAGTTTAGGCAGTTCAATACTTCTCCAATATACTGCTCTATTTTGAACTTCGTCCCCATGTACGATTTCACATATAGCTTCTTCTGAGCAATGCCACCAAAGTTCCGAATCAACCCGCCTCTTAAAAGCGACATCAAAAGTGCAGAGTCCTTACTAAACCTGGCTCTGCGGAGTAGTTTTGTTCTCTCGTCTATCAACACATAATCATAGTGCTTTGAAATGAAATTTTGTCGCCACAAATCCAAGTTTGTAAGCTTATCGATTTCAATAACCGTCTTCTTCCATTCATTATACGTCTTTATTGTCTTCAAGTGGTCTAAGTATTCAACTAACGGATCTTTACTATAATACACCTGGTATATCTTTTTGACCCAAAAGAAGAACACATCGAGAAAAAACTCCACCACCACCCAGATAAAAGACGGCGTGTTGTTCACTACAAATGTGACTACAGGTAATAAGTATTTTTTACCCATAGACTTGAACATTTGTGGAACAATAACTGAGTTTTAATTTATATGGGGAACTGTGTGATAAAAAAGGGTTTCACATGTAACTGCGAAAACTAATATCGTTTTTGACACAAAGACGCACAATATACAAAAAAGATCTTAGACTATACATTATTTAAAACACCGCTGATTGGTTATTTGTGCAAACTACGGCTTCGACCCCATGAGTTTCTTACTTCTATGGAAAAACTTCTTTCCGAGGTTCGAAGCATGCAATCCTCCCGTTTCCACCTTATCTTTGACACTAGAAACTCTGCTCCGTATAGAGACATGACGTCTAAGATCATTGTGTGTAGCGTTCTGATATGCTTGGGATGCAAGTTTACCGATATGGATGTTGGACGAGTTGTCTGCTCTGGTAAGGGTTTCGTGGAGCCAGGTTTGGAGCCCCGTGTCATAGGCATATTCCTTATCGAGAGCGTCTTTAAGCATTCTTATCCGGTCCACTGGCTGCGAAGCTTTCATGATACTGTTCCAGTTGGACACTGGATACGCATTCAGGGGAAAATGCTTCATAAAAGTCGACGTAGACGTGCTGCTGGGGGCCCTGGTGTGAGTTATGGTTCGAGAAGACTGGTCGGAAATGGAAACACTGGGTGCTATGGAACTGGACTCTGCCGTGCCTAGCGTAGAAGCTCCAGTTGTTGAAGTTGCAGTAGTTGAAGCACCAGAAACAGTTCTCTTGGACCCTTCATCGGGAATGGGCGACAACAAGCTGGTGTACCTCTGTCTAACAGGAAGATTTTCTTCGGAGCTAAACTCTTCTCTAAACTTGTCGGTGTACTCCCTCTCATTCAAGATAGAGTCGCTGCTGGTGCTGACGTTGGAAATAGCCAAACCTTGATTCGTGTTACCTGAGGTATTGTTTGTATGATCTCCACTGCTGAAGGTATCGTCGCCATCGTCATTTTCTTCTTCATCGGCATGAGAGTCCTCGTGAATGCTGGGTAATGGAACATCTACCGTTTCTGGAATAGAGGCACTGCTGATAAATGACATGTTATCAGAGACCGATCTGTGCTTGGTGAATTTCTGGTAGCCAGCATCATCGTTCATGTTGAAATTAAAAGCAGACTCATTATCGTTATCATTGATGAACCTGTCCCTAAAACTGTTGGTATTAGGAGTCCAGCTGCCCATATTGAAAGTATTGGCACTCATTGTAGAATCTCGCCTGTTCAATTCCTTATCAAATCCTGGTGCTGAAATGGATCCTGGTGCTTCAAAGTCTGTTCTAGGGTCAAAAGATAACTTCCCTGTGGACAAAGAACCTGTGGAATTCACAGGATGTAACTCTGATTCTCCAGATGGTGGACTCAACACTTGGCTAGATCTGTCCACCGACGCAGGAGACACCTGATCGCCAGTAGAACCCAGTGCTTGGACAGTCTCACCTTCATCTTCCAGGCTATCTTGGAGCTCACCAGGCGGTGTTTGAGGTTGTTCCCCCTTGTCAGTTTCGTCATCAGAGCCTCTGTTCAGAGCTGCACCCAGCTTATTGAGGGTACTCACACTACCCCTATCGCTCATATATGCATCCACAGCATCTCCGAAAGTGTTGTACCCTGGGGAATCCACCGGTTGGCGAAAATCATCGGCTAGCGCTGGAATTTCCGTCTTTTTAATCACATGTTTGGCCAAGCTGCCTTGATCAGATGCTGGTGGTTTCCTTATAGATGGTTTGTGGCCACTAAGCTCATTCACAAACTTCTCGTGGAAATTTCTTTCATCAGCAGTAGAAAGTGGTGCTATTGGAGTCACAGGATGACTGTCTTGTTCATCGTCTCCGTCATCATAGTCGTAATCATAATAACTGTAGTCGTTTTCAAAATCAGGTAATGAAACATGGGAATCAATGGGCGGAAGACCTCCTTTATCACTGGAGTATGAGTTCTGCAAATCACTGATAAAAGAGTCTAAAGCATCGGTCTTATTACCGTGTGGATCCTGTTCTCTGTCGGTGTCAGCGGCATCGTCAACCAAAGATTTATCTTCTTGTTCACTTTCCAGATGATGTTCAAGTTTCCGCTCGTAATAAGGTACGGGATCTTCTTCCCTTTCAGAGTCAGAAGAGTCTGGAAGTTGGAAATCACGGTTATCGATAGACAATACCAAGTTTTCACCATTATGCTCAGAGGAAACTTGGGATAAGGGTGCACCGTCTACCACAGGTGCCACATTCTCCGGCTCCTCTTCTCTGTCAGGCTGATCATCTCTTGGCTCCACATCGGTACCCTCAGGATCTCCACCATCTTCAGCATTGTGCTCTTCTGTAACCGTTTCTTTGGTTCTCACGTTCAATTCTGGCTCGTGAAGAATGGAATCATCCGATTGAAAACTCCGCTCAGACATCGGTGTTTCTGGCAACGTAGGTGCCTTATCACTAAACAGCGGTGTTGGGGGTTCAAAAGCCAGCTGGTTAACAGGTATGATGGTCTCGACGACCTTACCCTCACTTGGTTTTGCACCATTTTGTTCTTGGTGTTGGTGCTGTGTCTGCAGGTGCACAGTTTCAGGGCCCGTCTCACTGTTAGGCACCAATTGACCTTCATTGACTCCTTCATCTTCGGTGTTTGACGCCGAGTTCAAGTCCCCTTCACCGGTAAGCTTATCGATAGACAACACCAACTTGTCACCAGCCGGTTTTTCAGGACTTTGGTCTGCTTGTTTCTCGTCAGGCAAAACAAATCGCTCTGCCACGACATTATCATGATCTGCCACTTCTTCTTCAGAATCAGTAGCACCACTGCCATAACCATAATCGTAGTTATATCCATCATCGTCATTCCAGTCCTCGCCGTACGCAGGCACTGACGCCCTCACCCATCGTGTGGACTGGTGTCTTCCAAACTTATCAGCCATGATTTTAACTGACTTATTTTTGGAATATTGTTTTGAAACCATTCGCGTAAATGACAACCTGATTTGGAGCAGAGCTGTCAGAAGAGGAAACGAGGCACAGAAATAGGGAAGCATATTTGTAGAGGAGAAAGGGTATATGAGTGAATTGTTTAAAGTGTGAGTATATAAACATGACTAGTAGTTAGAACATGATAAAAGAACCAAATGTTATCATTCAAAACCAAGCATAATCAGACTGCTGGCATAATGAGAGTGTTAGCCAACATGCACTTTGATAGCATTGACAGGTTCCCTGTATTCGGACAGAGCTTCCTTTCACTGCTGTCACCCACTTCGCATAAAGTTCACATATAGTTCATAATGGGTTCACATAATAAACTTCATGTTCATGTCTGTAGGATGGGAACTACTGAGCTGAGGTTTCTGGGTGTATTTACCCCTCAAGAACTCTCTCATGTTGTTTAATAACGAAAGGTAGGATTGTTCTGGAGACTGCGTCAAGATGGAAATAAAAGCATAACTCATAGCACCACTGGCATTCCCGTTGATAGTAGCATCTGCAGAAGTCTGGTCATCTTTACTTCCAGAAAGACTGATGACATCAGCAGGAGAGAACTTCATCTGTCTGACTTTGTCCTCATCGTAGGAGCTGGACTTGTACACGGTCTTGGCCATTTTACCTAATGATGAAATCACACCTCCAATATTGTTTCTACCGTAACTAAGCACTGCATTTAACGCATCTCCTCCGAGATCCTTGAACACACTAGGCTCCTTGACAACCCCCTTGGTGGAGTACACATAAGGCAAGTCCAATGCCGTTCCTGAGTGACAGGAGTCGTACAATGCCGTCAATCTGCACCCCGGTGGTAATCTTCTAACCATAATATCGTGCATTATATCGTCCACAATAAACCCGGCCCTCTCAAAATCCACCGGGTAGATCACCTGGTCATTACCGTCGTCTTCGTCCCCGTCCAAATCGTCAGTGACACCTCCGTGGCCAGAATAATGGAAGAAAAGCGAATCATTAGGCTGTGCGTCTCTGGAAAGCCATTCCATAGCCCTTAACATATTCTCTCTAGTAGGAATCTTATTGGCCTGTCTTTGATCATCGGTCAAAATCACCATGTCGTCCCACGAGTACCCGAACCTCTCGTTCAAAAACCGACTCATATTCTTGACATCATTGATACAGCCTCGAAGCTCGTTCTTGCTGCCAAAATAATTGATCCCAATTAAAAGCGCCTTTCTGCGTCCAGAACAATTGGACAATTGGTATGTGATATCAGCCCTGTTGTCGAATCGTTGAGGAGTGTTGGTCTGTGGGTTTACGAATCCCTGCTGCGAGTATTGTTGCCGTTGTTGCTGAGAGTATTGCTGTGGTGGAGCCTGAGAAGGTCTACCGTACTGCTGAGGAGGCGCTGGTGCCGGCTGTTGATATTGCTGCTGGGGCGGATATTGCTGCTGTTGGCCGTATCCTTGGCGTGGAGGGGCTCCTTGGGAGTACGGAGCAGGATAGCCACCCGATTGTTGGTACAGATTGCGTCCAGATCCTGGGAACATGATGTTATTTGTTTTTTTTAGTAAAATTCAAGTGTAAATTTCATATACAAGTGCACAAAAAAAGAAAACCGATATGGTATTTGTCCGCGCACGACCCGGCCCTATTTATATATACCTACAATTTGGAGTTTTCATCTTGGCCCTGGTTGATGATAATTTCGGGGTACAAGTCGCCCATGAACGAACCAATGTGCCATAATCCACCATCCACCACCAAGATTGTCCCGTTAACATACGAACCGGCGCCTGAGAACAAATAGGCAGTAGCATCTGCAATGTCCTGCGTAGTACCTAATCTTTGCAATGGCACTCTTTGATTGACAGGTTTACCGGTAGGAGGAGATAATCTGTCCATCCCTTCGGTACCACCAATGGCACCAGGAGCAATACAGTTGACAGTTATGCCCAAAGGACCTAATTCCACGGCCAAAGCGTTGGATAAAGCGTCCACACCAGCTTTGGCAGCCCCCACATGAGATTGGAATGGTACCCCATAGTAGTGTAAAGTGGCACTAACAAAGATGATCCGACCCTTGTTCTTTCTCAACTCGTTGAAGCAGGCCTTGACGGTGTTGAAAGACCCCAATAAGTCAATAGAAACAACCGACTTGAACGCATTGGATGACAAGTGATTAAAATCACTTAAAAAGTTCCCTGCGGCCCCTGCAATAACAAAGTCAATTCTGCCCAATTCTTTAACGGTGGTTTCAGCTGCTTTAACAATGGAGTTGACGTCTCTCACGTCAACATTCCCAATCCCTATGACCTTGGCTCCATCTCTTAATTTAGACATTTCTTCTGCTGCCTTAACGGTTTTAGCTTCATTTCTACCAATAAGAGCAGCATTGGCTCCTAATAACACCAATGCTTGTGCTTGAACTTTACAAATGGTCCCTGCACCACCAGTTACAAACACAACCTTACCTTTGAAGATATCTGGCTTCCACGAACAACTGTTAACGTATGATCTATCTAATTCTGCCATCCTTTTTCTGTGTTTTATTTGTAGCAAAAATAATTATCGGGTCGCTGGTGAGGTTTTAAACATTATTTTTTTGTGGGGACGAACCGAGGTGAGCATAAGAATCTCCAACCTGCTGCTGATTTATTCGGACGGTGCACGACTTTGCCTTTTATGCGTCGGTATGTATAACAGTAGGAGACAGTGTTGGTTCATACGTATATTGCAAAGCTATAAAAATACGTATAAAACTAAGAAAAAAACATTGAAGTGAAAACATTGCTAAAGTGTACGTAAGTGTACAAAACAAAAGGGGAAAACACACACATAGTGATATCTAGCTTATTATGCAAATTTTGCAGTAAAAAAACTATTACCCCAATTTAGCAGCACATTTACTTCTTGCAAGAAGTGCAAGAAGTGCAGACTTTTTGGCAGGAGCAAGAAGAACATTTTTTGCAAGAGCCACATTTGACATCTTTGTGAGAATCGACTAAGGTGAAGCAGTTCATAGTTTAATAATTTGTTTGAGTAGTTAAGTTATCTGAGGAATAGATAGAGAAAAAGATACAACTAGAGAGACAATTCATGGCCCTTTTATACTCTTTTTTTTGTTAATGCCCCTTTTCAACCAGTATTACATGGCGTGTTGTTACCAACGGTGTTGGTACTTGCATTTTACAGTAGATGGTAAGTTTTACCTTAAAAAAAAGCTCCTATCCCGATTGCTGATTATGTAATAAGGTTATTTGTTTGTTGGTTGCAACAATGGAAACGGTTTTCTAGCCCCCTAATTTTTTAGATCATGTCTGGTGCATGGGGCCCATTGTTTGGCAACGGAAAGTTTACCCTGTAAAAGAGGTATGCTGGTGTCTGGATAGGCAATGTAGGACTATTTGCCAGGGATTGCAGAGAACGATGTAAAGTGAATGCTAGGACCAAAAGTGTGTGTTACTACAAAAGCTCATAAACTTTAAAATGTGATATTTTAGTGGGATCAATACGATATCAGCAGATAGATAATACTGTATTGTGCCAAAGTTTAATTATTGTTGGGATAGTCATTCATTTAAGAGCCATTATCTGCCTAGATACTAATGTTTTTGTGATATCCGGATGTCGCCCCAAATGTCGTAGAGTCACCTCAGTTTCAGCAGATGCACATTTGCAACCGGACAAAACTCGTCAAAACAATGCTTACCGTACATCACTCGTACCCGTCTGTATGTTTTGATCTACCCTTTCCTCATTGGCCACTTTCTTCTTTTCCTCCAATTATATTCTCCCTGCCCTTGCATATCCTGGTACTACAGGCGCGACATTATCTTCTTGATCTGATGTCCTACACACTTGACTTGACAACTGAGTCAAGATTACCCTGATAGTTACCCGTTTTAAACAAAAATGTTGCACCCGAATGCTTTTTTTTTGCATTCGTACGACTACCGGTACACTCCGTTAGTGTCTGGTTGACGACAATTAAGAAATCGGCGAGTTACGGCATTGTTTAGTGTTAGACTTTGGGTGTTGAACATGACGTAAGCCAATGTAAACTCCGGCTACAGGCCACAAAGGAGCCAGAACCCGCCCAGAGCATGTTCAGTTTCCCTTCTGGGGTCTATGGGTTTTTTTGGCGGATGTCAATAAGGGTAACAGTTTCCTTTGGTACTCCCATTGTATGAGATGGTGGTGCACTCTTAAACACAAAAAGGGAGGTTGATCAAGGAGTCCCATTGTTGGTTGTTGTCCGTGTGTCTGTGGTATGATTTGCTGGTGTACGGGCCGTGTAGCGGGCCTTTTTGTGTCTTTGGGGGTTCTTGTGTGTTTTGCCAGTGACAATAGCCAAATCAACGATTGGCTGAATCCTTTTTGACGATATGTGCATAGGCCATTGGACATGTAGTTCCGGTTCAAACCAACCACGAGGATTCTTTTTCTTTGCATCTGTCTCCTCTCTGGATACTGAAGTGGATTTCCCGTCTTTGTCTCTGGTTATATAGCTAGCTTTCCCTTTCTTGATCCTTTATGAATATGGTCTCCCAAAAGAGCTGCAACAGGACAAAAAAGACGGGAACTACTTCAAGATCCACAGCCTCTGGTTTCTTCCGGTTCTTTGTTAGCAGAACTGGAAATTCTGGCGTACCTGCTTCTCCAGTGGTAGCAGAACATCTCAGGCCATAGAAGAACAGAAACACCAAGAGGTGAATGGGTACTGGATGAGTGACAGAAGCTCAACATTGTCACTTTCATGCCCTCCCTACTTCAACCCAGACTGACAGCTTTAGTGCTCCACAGGCAAGTTATTTATAGTTTGCACAACAATACAAGAATAGTAACGGTGTTCACAGATGGCAGGGTGGAGTCGTCACATATTGCGGTAGTTCGCCCATCAGCCTCTTTACTTCTCTATAGGAAGCCTTTCATCCTCCAATTGCGTAAAGCTGCCTAGTGCAGTCCTTACTTTAATGTGCAACTCAACTCCAGTGTGCTCTTAGAGAAAGCACATTCACGCTATTACAACTTCTTTTACGCCTTCTTTTACGCCTTCTGTTACAACTTCTGTTAGAACTTTGCACAGCGTACTTCTGTACCCTTTTATCTTGCTTCGCTGCAAAATTCAACTACCTTGGTGGTTTATCTAAGGCCCCTTGACGTAATGAGTGTCGTACTAAAAAAAAAATTAAAGACAAACTGCAAACTGCTCCTTCTATACTTACTACTACCACAGCACTCATGGAAGCAACATTGTCTGCGGACAAGAAACTGTGAATGTGTCCCAAATTGCCCTTTCAGGACCAGTTGAGATCAAAAAAAAAGAAGGGGCGAGCTGGGAATTGAACCCAGGGCCTCCTGCATGCTTGTGTATGTCGCAACAGTGTACTGTCGCGCTGCCCAAAGCAGGAATCATACCACTAGACCACACGCCCATCTTCTGAAGGTTGCAAATCAGGAAAACTTGATATGCTGGATATTGCTACATTGAGTATAACGTCCCAATACTTTCATGGTTAGATTATTCAATCTGCAGACAAGATGTTTGATCCGTGAAAATAGTATGACGACCGTTGAGTCATGTTTACCATGGGGTAATAAGAGTTGTTTCAGATTTCACAGTGGTTAGCACTGTAATGCCATTTATATGTGAGACATCAGTATGTAACGTTACTATATTAGTTTACAGAACTGGTGATTGCCATACTATAGGTGTTTCTGGATCGGCTCTCTGGTGTAATATGTACTTCCACACTTCGTCGTCACTAATATTAACAAATAACGATCCAGCCACACCGTCTCTTTACCAGTTATTAGATGTGTGGACTTTGGAGTATAGTGCCAAAATTCTCCTACGAAGTGTCTGTCTGTTAGCAATTAGTTCATTGGATATAAGTGCTTGCAGCTTGGGGATAGAATAGTTTCTGTATTTGTAGCCTGCATCTGTATTTCTGAAACGTACACTACGCGATAGTAGTGTTTCAGCCGCTTATAAACTCCAGAACTTTGTAGGGGTATTTCTCTTCTACTATGGCAACTCTGGGTTAGACACTATCAGTCACTGAAGGAGAGAAGGTTTGACCCTGTAATATTTTTTAGAGGATGGACTTGTGCGTTTTACGAGCTGAAGAGATGACATAATTAATCTGTGCATAGCAAAAAGAAGAGCAGAAATCTTTCATCGCTCAAGCTGTCTCAGGTAAACTTCATGGCCTTATACACAGTTGGATTTCAAAGTTTGTTGCACGGAATCCTTCAAGAGATATGCTCATCTCAAACATCAAACTCCGACCACGATAGAGAACCAAACACCACTACCTGCTGTATCATCTACATCTGATTATGACAAATTATATTATTTTTACAATATAAACCTTAGGAAATATATAAACTCCCCAAAACTATATTCATGAGTAATTTATAATTGGAATAATCTATGGAAAGATTGAAACTCTTTTTGTTGTAAGGAAGGGGTTGGAAAGGATTAAAATTTCAAATGTCAACAGCTAATACCATACTTTTCAATAATAAAAAATGGTGAAAGTAAAAGTATAACATGCTGAAATTGTGAAACAATAATTGATAAAAAATAAGACTCTTAACGGTAAGATTTTTGGAATCTTGCTCTGGCACCACGACCACCGAATTTCTTTGGTTCCATTCTTCTGGAGTCAGCAACCAATAAGGTTTTGTCGTAAGAAGTGAAGATCTTCTTTAATTCGTTTTTAGAAGCTTCATCGACGTATTTTTGGTGGTAAGCAATCAAACCTTTGGCAATAGCTTGTCTGATGGCGTAGACTTGAGAGACGTGACCACCACCGGTGACCTTGACTCTGATGTCTAAGTTTTGGTATTTGTCTAAACCAACTAAAGTTAATGGTTCGTAGACTTTGAATCTTAAGATTTCTGGTTCAACTAAAGTGATTGGAGCACCGTTGACTTTGATTAAACCTTTACCGGCCTTGACGTGGGCAACGGCAGTGGCAGATTTCTTCTTACCGAAAGTTTGAACTGATGGAGTAGACATATTGAATTGATCCGTTTATTCAAAAATGAAGTTTTGTAAAAGAAAAAGATTGAAAATTTTTCAGTTGTGAGAAAATGCAAATTGAGGTCGTGCCAGGAAACGGTGAAAAAAGAGAGGGTAGGGAAAAAAAAAAGCGTGCGAGACTCATTTTAAGCCGATTGGGGTGAAAGTTCGCGCCAATGCTTCCAGTGGCAGGGCCATTATCGTACCGTTGGTAGTGCGATGCTCGCGGTGCGTGTCGCGACAGTGGTGGTTGCAAAATCTGGGGGAATGGAGATAACACACATTTAAAGTAGCTGTACCATGTTATTCTTGGGCCAATTGTGTGAATTTTGTATCAAGTAAGTCTTAAGAGATGTCCAGAGCCATATAAGGTAGTGCTATGGTTTTAGGTGAAGAGAGACGCTTGCATAGACTAGCATCGACGGTATCTCACGTGAGCGCGTGACTGCGTTTTTGTGGTCTCCAAAGTTATTTATGTTTCACACACGACAATTTCCATTTACCGCGAAGGTTTGTACCACACAGGACCGAAAACCATACCTCGTCTCCCTAGCGCGCCGCCCCAGCACATATATTTTCATTACAGGTTTATTTTTTCTTTGGCAGGCCTGCGATCTCATTATTCCTCAAATAAAAAATTTTTCACAGAAAACTTTTCTTTTCTTCTACAACTAACTTCAATTTAAAAGATGGCTATTTCAAAAAATTTACCAGTCTTAAAGAATCATTTCAGAAAACATTGGCAAGAAAGAGTTAAAGTTCACTTTGACCAAGCTGGTAAGAAAGCTTCAAGAAGAACTTTAAGAGCTAAAAAGATCGCCAAAGAATCTCCAAAACCAATCGACTCTTTAAAACCAATTGTTAGATGTCCAACCATCAAATACAACAGAAAATTAAGAGCTGGTAGAGGTTTCACTTTAGCCGAATTAAAAGCTGTTGGTTTACCACCAAAATACGCTAGATCTATCGGTATCTCTGTCGACCACAGAAGAGTTAACAGAAACGAAGAAATTTTCAACGCTAACGTTGAAAGATTAAACGAATACAAATCTAAATTGGTTTTGTTCGACAAGAAGACTACCAAGGAAGAAATTGCCAAATTCTCCACTGCTTCTATTGGTGCTACTTTCCCAATCGCTCAAGCTCCAGTTGAATCTGCTCCAAGAGCCGTTGAAGTTCCAGAACAAACTGCTTTCAGAACCTTAAGATTAGCCAAATCTGACAAGAAATACAAGGGTATCAGAGAAAAGAGAGAAAAGGCTAAGGCTGACGCTGAAGCTGAAAAGAAGAAGAAGTGATTAATTAACTAGTCATCGTGATAGATTTATTTATATCGTGGTTGGTATTAATCCTATTGGGATCTTTTGTCATATATAATTAATAAAAGAATTAAGAATCTTGTAATAGTATCTTTCCAGATGAGCTTAGTGGATGTTAGTGTTTGTGTAAGAATGTTCGTGCTTGTCTGTCCGTTCGTTCTTAGCTTTTTTGTGCCTTTTGTGGTGCCTGTTGGTGTTTGACATGTAATATCCAGAGATGGGGCATTAATATAGAGTTTTCGTTTTTAATAGCTCCGTACACATTTTACACTTCATTTGTGATATAGTATTTATTACCTATAATACATAAATATTATAAACTACCAGTTTAATCGAATAAACCGAATCCCATATCATCATCGGATTCTTCCTTTTCTTCTTCCTTTTCTTCTTCAGCAGCGGCTTCTTCAGCAGCACCACCAGCGGCAGCACCACCAGCAGCAGCGGCACCGGCAGCTGGAGCAGAAGAGATGTTGAAGAACAAATCTTTCAAATCTTGACCAGACAAAGCTTTGGAGTAGATGTCAGCCCAGATGCTTTCAACTTCAACGTTAGCTTTAGCAGTTAAAGCTAACAAGTTTTCAGCGGAGATTTCGATATCGGAATCGGCTAAGATTAAAGCAGCGTAGGATAAACTGGTTTCAACAGACATGGTATATAAATACTAGAAGTAATCGATTTAAGCAAAGATGTTGCAGACTATTTCTTAGTTATAGGGAAGAAAGTATTATAAGTAAAAAAATGTGAAAAATTTTCAGAGTGAGAGTGAGACTGAGAGGGTGTGTGGCAGACTGAGGCGAAACTGGCGTAGAAAAAGTGCGCGGCACAGCAGGGAGAACAGCACCGCGAGTGTGGTACGATGGCGAGACGAGAAAATTAAGTACTAAGGAAAAGTGCGACCTTACATATGCATACACATTATCACGTGACACAGACCAGGGCTTTAGGGCTTCTGTTTTGGTGCGCACCAGCCTGTGGCCTTTGGCTTTAACATGGCGCCCGCACCCCTCACGGCTTTAGTGGTAATGCCACGACAGGGAGTAATAGTTGCCTATTCCGTACGGCGATGATCGACCCAGCATTACCGATCATCGTAGCCCCAAAATTACCCCCCCTGCGGTATGGTTGCAAACGAGTGTCACACAAGAAAGATTGCCATTTGCTAATAGCCGTAACTATATGAGAAACAGAGGTAAAATCAGCAGCAATTGCTAGAACATGATCAGATATCTCATCGCAGTAAACCATTGCTGCTAATATAGGGAGATAAGACTTCAAAGCCGCCCCCTTTGTACTAAGACGTCACTGCCGTACCGAAATAATAATAAATGGCTTGATTAATATGTCTGGTTAAAAAAATACATGGCTTGCGGTATAAAATTTCCCCACGACGGTGCAGTGACTTTAAAGCAACCCGCATAATCTCAGGGCTAAGGAATTTTGGCACCATCATGGCTCTTAGCCGTGAAAGAGTGGGTTAGAAAAAAAAACAGGAAACAGTGCTCGTAGATATTGCCAAATATAGCATAGGCATTACTTCGTAGTTAATTTGTTTCTTTCTTTTTTAACATACTAACATTGTTTTTCTATAATTTCATCGGCTAAATGGTAGCGGAGTTTGAAGGAGGCAATGAAGACTAAATTAATGTTTGTTATATCTGTCAAATTCAAATTGCAGCGAAAGGTTTGTTTATTTTGTTTATTTGTTTCAATACTTGGGAAGTCCTGAAATGAAAGGTAAATAAATTTCTGTGCGGCTTATGTGCAGGAGCAGGGGTCTAGGTTCGATTATCTATACAAAGGAAAACCACCCCTTTGTGTGACAGAATTAGCTTAAACAATCTTTCGCCTGCATAATGGCCCATCCAACTTTTATGGTTCTGTAATTAAATTCCAGATGTGTAAAACTGGAACTGGTGACAGTATATAAACAACCAAAATCCACTTTAACTTTACAAAATTGTAATAATCTTTTTCCTTTTGTTTAACATCATATTTTGTGTTTAAGTGTTTGATTTTCTTCATTAATCAAATTTCCATCGTTTTTGTGTACAACAGGGACTTCTTTTACACGGTCCATTTAAAAGTACTAATTTAATTTGTTTTTTTTTACTTGATACAATTTACACAAAAAGATACACTTAAAAGATGGTTTTAAGTTTATTGACAGGTTTCTTTCTCCTTTGCCAATTGGCACTCAGTATCCCAGTCTATAAAAGGGGTCTTGCAGTGGACTATCAGGATTTCCAAATCCACGGGGTTAATTTAGGTGGGTGGCTTGTTGTGGAGCCATTTATTACACCTTCATTATTTGACGCATTCGGTGATAATGCTAACACTCCGGTGGATGAATATCATTTAACTAAAGCCTACGGTAAAGAAAAAGCCAAAGAAGTTTTGGAACAACACTGGAGCACTTGGTACTCGGAAGATGACTTTAAAAGAATTAAAAAGGCTGGTTTAAACACCGTTAGAATCCCCATTGGCTATTGGGCTTTCAAACAACTTGAAGGTGACCCTTATGTGGACGGACAAGTTGAATATCTTGATAAAGCATTGGACTGGTGCAGAAAACACAACCTTTATGCATGGATCGATTTACATGGTGCCCCAGGTAGTCAAAATGGATTTGATAACTCTGGGTTGAGAGACCAAGTTGAATTCCAACAAGGTGACAATACTAAAGTTACTGTCCAAGTGTTGAAGAAAATCACCGACAAATACGCAGGTGATGACTACTTGGATGTGGTTATTGGAATTGAGTTGCTTAATGAACCTAATGGATCTGCTTTGAATATGGATGACTTAAAACAATTTGTCTACGACGGTTACAACACCATCAGAAATTCCGGGTCTATCCAAGCAGTGATTGTGCAAGACGCTTTCCAACAATCAGGATACTGGAACGATTTCATGAACAACTATTCACAAAACTGGAACGTTGTCATTGACCACCACCATTACCAAGTGTTCAGTGCAGACGAATTAAAAAGGTCTATGGATGAGCACATTTCTACTGCTTGTAATCTTGGAAAAGCTCACAAAGGGGAAAGTCACTGGAACGTTGTAGGAGAATGGTCTGCAGCTTTAACTGACTGTGCTAGATGGTTAAACGGTGTAGGAAGAGGAGCTAGATGGTCAGGAGACTTTGATAACTCTCCATACATTGGATCATGTGAATCATTTATAGAATATGACAGCTGGCCAGACTGGCACAAAGTCAACACTAGAAAGTACATTGAAGCACAGTTAGATGCTTATGAAACAAGAAATGGTTGGTTTTACTGGAATTGGAAAACGGAAAATGCTGTGGAATGGGATTTGAAAGAGTTAATTAAAGTTGGTTTGTTCCCACAACCACTTTCCGACAGACAATATCCTAACCAATGTAATTATTAAATAAGTTTATCTACGATTCTAACTGCTAACTCTTGTAAGACCCAATACCATTAATTGGCCATTACAGCCCATATTTTGTAGTTCAATCCAAATCCATTTTTGTTAAATTGGATTTATTTTTATCACTGATTGTAAATCTTTGAGGCCGCAGATACAGGTAGTTGCAGCACTTCCTGCATACTATCATTTTTTCCAATCCAGTAAGACACTTGCTGCTTTGGGCAATAAACATTTGTGACACTGCTGGCAACTTACTATGCATATCTTGACGACTATCGAGGCCATGCTAATTCCTTTAATATTGCGTTCGCTATTGTGTTTATGGTACGGCGGTTTAAACTTTTCACTTCTAAGTTTTTTGACAGCCCAGCTTGTTTCGTTTCATTCATAATTTATCCAAAGCGTGGGTGGTCCTGCACAAAACGCGGTCTCGTTTTCTGCAATATTTCCGTGTCTCGAAGGGGGCTAGTCCAAACCACTATAAGCCTTCTGAACTTTCGAGCAATTACCAGCATAAGCCTTTTATCTAACCTTATCAGCCAAAGCAACGTTTGGAGTTACGCCATCAAAACTGAGCCGTCGGGCTTATCATGCACCAACTACTTATTTTTTTATTGTCGTCTATTGCTTCGTAACTTCGGGGGATAGGGTTTATCCGATAGCGCACCTGTTTTAACGGGAAATGCAAATTGAGCGTATAGTGACGCCAAAAATGCCAATGCTGCAATAAGGCCTATTGCTAAAGCCAAGGAAGAGGGTTTGAGGTGAAACGATAAGAGTACATTTGCCACACACACTTTGGCGGGCATTATAACGACTAAAGCAAATTATTTTGAGTTTTCTAGCATTCTGTACCATTCTAATTAAGCATATGTAGGCAGTGCAATAGTTTAAATTGCATTCCGGCTGCAATAGTCAAATTTTAAGCAGTTTGGTCTTTGCAGCCAAACGGTGTTCAACCAACGACTCAAACGCTTCAATTCCTTTCACATAATCATCGAATTCGTTGTACACCTGGAAAGAAAGACGACATATGGTAATCCCATCAACTACACCCACTTGGAAATAGTGTTTTTGTTTTATACCTTCAAGTCTGGCATCCATATACTCTTCCATGGTAGTAAGGTACTTCTCGGGAACAACCACATTCGCCATTTGGTTAACCTTATTCCCAAGAACAGAAGTGCCCCATCTTTGTGTGAGCCAAGCAAGGGTCTTGTCTCTTAACTCAGAACAGTATTTCCAAATAGCTTCATCACCTCCAAGCGATTGTCTGTACTCCTTGGCCACAGCCACACAGTTCAATCTGGCGGAGTTGTCACTAGCAGGGAACTTAAACTTCCTCACCAAGGTGTCGGGCCCCGCATCATCAAGATATTCATGGCTAATGGGGAACGGCTGAATAGAAGCATGATGTTTGGGGTCCACGTAAACCAAGGCCGTACCTCTTGGACAATAGTACCATTTGTGGAGGTTACTGACCCAGAAATCAGGCTGCAAAGCGTCCAAATCAATTGGCTGCAACCCTACGCCATGAGCTGCATCCACCACCGAAACCACATCGTATTTCTTACAAAGAGCCACCAAATCTGCCACCGGGAACAAATACGCAGGAATACTACTCACAAAGTCAAACATGCACACCTTAACGTCTTTGTGTTTCTTAAACGTGGCTTCAATGGCATCTAAGATTTTCTGGTCGTCCAACTCTAACTTCACCTTGACTATCTCTATGCCGTGCAATTTCTCCATAAACCGCAACACATTTTCACAACTGGGGTATACCACCGACGAAATAACAACCTTGTCGCCTTTGTTCCACCGCATGCTCCGGAATATGGCATTGATGCCGCCAGTGGCATTATCCACAATGGCTAAATTCCTATAAGACGTTTTCACCACCTCTGCAATAGCTTTTAAGCACGCCTCGTACTCCTGGCCCTGTGTTTGGAACGCATAGGCGTCGGGGAACGCTATGTCTGCTTTCATGGACTGCACAAACGTGTCAAGCACTTTCTGGGGAGGAAGCCCATACGATCCATGGTTGATAGGGGTGACTTCGGGGTCAAGGGTCGTGAAGTCTCTAGCACGAACTTCTTTGCCGAAACTGACCATTTGGACTGTCAACTGTTTGTTTGAAGAAATGGAGTCACTTGTCAGTTCAATGAGGGCCAAAATATGAGTCAATTGGTGGGGCCTGAGCTATTTATATGCCCCGGATTGTGGTAGATCTGACGCCGTTTGGGGATTAGTCACCTAAGGGGTTAAATAGAGCCGCACCGGTACTTAGTCGGTTCGATCCCGTGCCCCGACAAAAACCAAACTCTTTGCACTGCACTTGCCACGCAATTGACAACGTGTTAGTAGTTCCAGTTTCTGACAGTGGCGTGGCCACTGCTTAACCAGTTCTTAGTCACCTCAGTCTGGCAGTCTGGCGGTCTAGCGGTCTGGCGGTCGCGGCGCCGCGGCAAGGCCCGTTCTCATTGCGACCCGCATCGCGCGCTTTTTTGTTCTTCATCTTTACCATCTACACCATGTTCTTCGTTAAAGGTGTGGGGACAAAGGGCACTGCTGCTCTTTTACGCCCCTTAGCATCCCCCAGGCACACTTTCAAGGCATCTGGGTTCAATTACAGGCATTTCTCCGGCAGAGTGCGGTTTTTGCCGTGCAGCAATCTACGCCCTCGAATACCGCTTGCTAGCGGCCAATTCTTTAAAAGGCCATTGCATCTGACATCCATAAACTGCCAGAACCGCAAAACCAATGACACACAACACCACAAACCCTTAAACCCCAAGAATGGTGGGTCCAAGGTTTCCGGGCAGGAAAAGAAGGCCTCAGAGCCACAATCTGACCCAGCGTCTAAGCATCCACAAAATGTGCATAAGAGTCAGCCTGAACACTCCCCACCGCCTCCAAAACCACAAACTTGGGCCAGGTGGGCGGCCCTCAAGGCCTTCAACTATTTCCAGCGGTTCAAGTACTTTCTCAAACGAAGTGGCAGGCCATTCAATACCGATGACTATTCCGCTATTTTCTCCTGGCTAGTTATGGGCAATGCCCTATTGATCTTCTTAGGTACCACCACTTTCTTCTCCCTTATGTTGCTTACGTTCAACACTGTGTTTGCCCAAGAGTTTGTGGCCACGAAAATGGGAGAGTTTATAACTAAAAATTCCAAATTGAGTGTCACTTTCGAGAAAGCCATCGTCCCTGGTTGGAAAGATGGCCGTATAACTTTTGGCAAAGTTTTGGTCAGCAGGCGGCCACGGAAAGTCCGCAAGTTCGAAAAGAGGGCAGAGAAGGCAGATATTGACTCGGGCGCCGACGTTGATGAAAAAGTGGATGATGGGAATTATACTCAATACGATTTAACTATTGAAGAAGTGAGTCTCACGCTAAGTTTCAACAAATGGGTCAATGGGCACGGCATAATCGACACTTTAGAGCTCAAGGGTGTCCGTGGGACAGTGGACAGAACACATGTGCGGTGGGATCCCAACGATAGTGCCACCAACTACAAAAATGTGTATCATCCCGGAGACTTTGATATCGACAATTTCAAGATTGTGGACTTGCTTGTGACCATGTACCAGCCAGACGGGTTTAGGCCATTCACCATGGAGATATACAGCTTGAATGCCCGCAAATTGAGGAAACACTGGCTTTTCTTTGATATGTTGAACGCAGACGTTCATGGGTCCTATGATGGGTCTTTGTTCACCATCCACAGAAGACAGAGAGAACTCCCCCCGGAGTTCGACGCCGACAAGTTCTATTGCCAGACGCTACGAATCAACTCCTTAAGTATAGACCATTTGAATAGAGGCCTTACGGGACCTTTTGGCTGGATAACTAGTGGCAAAGTGGACATGCTTGGAGAACTAATGATTCCTAAACAACCAACATTTTTGGCCCGGTTAAGAAATGCTGCAGGCACAGACCCGGACACAGACATAACCCAGGATAACATGGCCATAGGGCCCATAAAGGATATCACGTTGTCGCTTCAAATCAAATTGAACAACGTCAAGGCGTCGGTGCCTTTCCAAACCAATGACTTGTCTTACATCAACTACGCCCTTATACGGCCCATTGTGGGGTACATAAACTCCCACAACACGTACATGGAGGTGAACAACCAGATCGTCAAGCCATTGAAGGACTTTGAAGGGTCCTGGACCATATACGACTGTTTGTTGATGGACGATATTAGTGTGGAGGTGTATAATAATTTCGCCGAGTATGTGGCGGACGAGGAACGGCGCTTGGTCCGTATGAAGCGGATCGGGTTCTGGAGCGGGCAGTTGTTGTTGCAGTTGTTGTTGTTGGCGATCGGGGCGCTCAGCTAGCGTCACTTGTACATAGAAGCATATAAGCTGGCACCAGAGCCATCGTGTAGCGTCATACCTCTCACATCACCACCAAACTCACCACTACGCATACCTCTCAAATCACCACCTCACATCTTCATGATCAACACCAAGAGGCCCACATAGCAAGCCAAGCTGATGCCACTCAATATCATCACCGAGTTTCCGCTGGTTCGAAAATACTCCTTGTTCACCACAGGATTGTAGTAAAAGCCCACGTTTCGGCTCTTGTACATGCCGAAACAGAACACAATGAACCCATAGAGCGTGTACACCGTGCCTATGGGCAAAAACTCCTCCGAGAAGATCTTAATGATCATAATAGAAAATGCAAGACACCCTAAAGCAGTCCGAGTATAAGCGCCTTCGTACGTCCTTTGATGGGCTCTGATGTCCAACTTCAAGTTGTTGGAAAGCGGACCTAGCGTCGAGAACTGTCTTGTTCTTTCTGGCATCTCTGGTGCCGGAACTGAACGCACGCTGGCGTCAGTAGAAGATTCTATCGGGTCAAATGGTTCTATGCCTGTAGGGTCGTCTGTGAGCTCATCGGCGTCGCCTAATGCAAATCTCTGGCTCATTGTTTGTTTGTTTGACGTGCTGGTCAGCGGTTCGATCCTCACGAGGCACCAAATGGTAAAATCAACAGGGGTATGGTGTTTGTGTGGCTTTAGTGATAAAGGGAGATAAAGAGCAAAATGCGCATAGTAAATTAAAAAGTGGATTTTATTGATTTGTTCACTCTTTCTTATACACGTCCCATCTACTATAATGGCGCCTCCAAAACGACACGTCGTCAAACTCAAAGTCAACTCCAAATTTCTTGCCACGCTACCGGAGTTTGATTCCAAGACAAAAGTCAAGAAAATCGTACAGGACGAAAAGAAACCGGCCGACAAAACGGCATCTCCACAGCCCGACTTTAACTACAAAATTAACAGTGGGTTGAAGGAAAGCAGCACATCAGGGCTTACTATGAACGCCATAGGCAGCATCAAGCTAGATAAGAGTGGCAAACCCGTCAATAAATGGGTGAAAAAACCGGCAAAGTTCAAAACGTTTAGTGGCTACACCGTCAAATACGTGCGGTATCGCCCTACTCCAACTATGGTACCGGCTGCTGCAGTCCTGGTGCCCCCAGCCATCAAGGAAGAGTCTTCTCCCAGCGTTTCTGCGTCTTAAGGTCAGTGTATAGCATGCAATAAATAGTCTCTAGCATTTGAACCCGTTTCGCAGACCCAAATATTTTTCACTCTTTCTAACCAAACCACAAACACAAACATGCTTTATCTGCCACTAAAACATGTTGTGACGAGGCAGGTACCGAGACGTTCATGCACAACGTTGTATGCGTGTATCCCGTACTCCTCGTCTAGCCATTCCTCGATTTCCAACCAAAATGTGTCAAACAAACAGCTTCTTTATGTCACAGACAAATCATCGCCAGGATCCATATTCTTCCTCCCTCACGGGACCAGGCTCTTTAACAAGCTCGTGCAGTTCATGAAGGTGCAGCAGCATCGGTACGGGTTCGAAGAGGTTATCACTCCGTTGATTTACAAAAACAAATTATGGAAAACGTCGGGCCATTGGGAAAACTACCAAGACGACATGTTTAGGATCCAAGGCGATCATGACCACGATCCCCACGAGCTCCATGACCACACTGACGCCGAGGCACGTGAAGACGAAGAGTTCAGTCTCAAACCCATGAACTGTCCCGGCCACTGTGTGCTTTATAGCAAACTAGACCGGTCCTATAATGAGCTTCCCGTGCGGTACAGTGATTTCAGTTCACTTCATCGAAATGAGGCTTCAGGGGCCTTAACGGGTCTTACCAGGGTCAGAAGGTTCCACCAGGATGACGGCCACATTTTCTGTACTTTAGACCAGATCCACGAAGAAATCAGTCGGACTTTGAACCTCATCTCCGATGTGTATAAGGTGTTTGACTTAAAATCTGTGGAATACCATCTTTCCACCAGACCCGACGAGTATATTGGCGACAAAGCCACCTGGGACATAGCAGAGAACACTCTTAGGCAAATTTTGGATGGTCACTGTGAAAAGTGGTTCGTGAAAGAGAAAGACGGTGCTTTTTACGGCCCCAAGATCGACATTATGATCACAGACAACTATGACAAAAAGCACCAAATAGGTACTGTCCAATTGGACTTTAATCTTCCCGAGCGGTTCCAGTTGACATACACAGACCTGGCCCAAGCAGCAGTGCAGCCCATACTTATCCACAGGGCAGTTTTTGGCTCTTTAGAGAGGTTCATGGCTATTCTTATTGATAACTATCAGGGAAAATGGCCCTTCTGGTTGAACCCAAGGCAAGCTGTTGTTATCCCTGTGAATCTGAGTCATGTGGACAAGGCCAGGGACATCAGAGCACAGTTACTGGGAGAACAGGGCTCGTCTATCTCTCTGTTGACAGGACACCGGTTTTTCATCGATGTGGACGAAAGAACAGAAACAGTGGGGACCAGAATCAAAGATGCGGTGTCCAAGGGCTATTCGTACATCTTGATGGTAGGAGACAAAGACATCGAGCGTGGCACGGTGGCTATACGGTCCAGAGACAGTAGGGCAGTGGAAAACTTGACGGTAGAAGATATTTTGGCCAAATTCAAGCTCTTGGAACAAAAGTACCACTAAGTAACCCAGTTCATGTTAATTTTATATTACTGTAAATAGAATACATTATACGTAATGGCAATCAGTTACCATACCCCCTTTGTATCAACACTTTCTCCAAATCGACCCAGAAATCGTTCACCACCATCTTATCTCTAAATCTCTTATCTCTGTCCACTCTGACGATTCTGGCGTTCCAGTCCAACACCTTTTGAGGCACAACGTCGCTACCGTAGCACGCATACACCCCCCAGTATTTCTGGAATAACAATTCCGGATTTGTGTACTTGTACTTGCTGAACTGCCAGTTTTGACCAGTAGTGAAAATAGCCACCACCCGGTCCCAATACTCAGGCTTAGTAAAAAAGTCCACATTGTCCACGACGGTGATGGTGTGGGCCGAAGCGTGTAATTTGTCAGACTTGTGGTTAATGGTGACCACGCCACTAGCGGGTTTAGCAGCGGCCGTAGAGTTGGGGTCCACAAATTGGGCTTTTTCAAGGAAATCTTTGATGTTTGCAAGCGATATCACAGCAGACGTAGAAGGCGACACCAATATGATAGGAGATTTCAATGACTTCTTTTCGTTCTTGGAGCTTGGTTTGTTCTTTTTAAGCTGTGATATAAGCACCTTGGAGTCTTTGATGAGGTATGAAAAATCCACTGGCTTGGTGCCATGGAGGTTGGCGTTATGGTCAGCAGGCACCTCGAAATCGTTCCTCGTCACGGCCGTTTCCGCTCCACCGTCCACGTCCATGGCATCTCCGCCACTTGTGCTGGCACCTGTGGGACCACTGGCACTTTGGTCCTGCACGAACTTACACTGGTCGCTGTTTCCCAATAACCAGGTATTCAATTCTGTTTTCACCAAGAATTTGTACTCCACAGCGCCGTACTTGGCACACTCCTCCTTATACTCCACAATACTCAATTTATCGCACAACCAGCAGAAAACGGTGTCTTTTAGAGCCTGTGGCTGATTATCCTGATCAATGAAGTTGGTGGTAGAGTCGAGCGGCACAGACTGCTCGTTGACCACTAAAGTGTCTGCTTTTGTCACGTTTTCCGGAGAAAGCGGCACCTCGCTTCCTCCTGCAATAAGCCTGATCGGTTGATTGCCGACAATAGCCTGTTTTAAAGTTTGAAGTGGGAACATTGGCTGGGTCTGTGTTGTAGATGAAAAACAGTTGGACATCTCCAGTTCGCATTTTGTGAGCGTTCTTTTTTAAGTTAGCGCGAAATTACCGCGACGCCGCCTGCGGGCCCTGCCATATCTGCCCCATTTCTCTCCCTAGTTAGTGATTATCGCGAATTTAAGACGTAATCCGTAACATATGTATCCACTCTCTGCCGTCAAACAGTGGGGTTTGGAGGCCACCGAGGCGCTCAATGAGGCCAAGGAATTGTGCAACACGGCAGATACGTCCATCAGCACGCTTATCACGAATCTTCTCGTCAAACTCCCACAGAATTTGGAGCAAATTGAAGCTTCCCACCACCATCTTGAAGCAGTCACCGATATGATTAGCAAATACATAGAATTTCTCGATAACAAGATTTCTCGCATGGTAAGCGAGTACAACAGCCACTGGTCGCAGATGCAGAAGCTCCAGGGCGAATTCACCGAAATTTTACACGAATTGGAACGGGTTAAAGTTCCTGAATACTTAATACGACCGGGCCTGGAGGTCACCAGAACCGTCCCTGCTGGCCAGGGGTACCCCCTCAAGTCGTTTATATCGATGGACGAAATCACCACACTATTCCATAACATCTCCATCAACCACGAGAATGTCAGCAAGCTCCACGACTTTCTCCAGAAGAGTTTCCAGTCTACGGTGGTTCTGCCGTTCCGCAATGTCATTTCCAAGAAGATGCAGCTGTTCAACAAGACCTACGACGACTTGGTGGTGACACAGAACATGAACCAGGATGCTATCCAGAAGGTATTGAAAGAGAACGAAGCGTTGGAGGTGGAATTGGTGTCACTATTGGAGATGCTTACCCGACACTATGACCAGTGTATGGAAGGTGTAAGGACGTACGGACTGCCTACAGAAGGTGCTGAAGATTCTGGGTACGAGCTTCTTCACCAGGATGCGTTGGAGTCTCCCAGTGTGCTCAAGCACCTCAAGTCGGTGTACGATATCATTCTTACCAACGAAGTCCGAGGTAAGAAGATCCTGACTAAATTCGACGTATTGGTGGACAAATGCATTCAGCTCCTGGCAGAGTTGAACCGGGTATATGCCAAGTTCAAGTCCACCAACATTTTCCAGATAATTATATTCATGAACAAGTACGATGAAATGGACTTGAATCTACCCAACTACATCCATATCATCGACCAGCTCATCTACTACTACCGCAACTTCTTGTTGATTTACAAGACCAGGTACTTGGCAGAATACCACCACCAGGCGTATGCGTACCCCAAGAAGTTTTTGAGCAAGTTGAACCGGTTTTTGAACGACGAATTGTATGAGTTCCAGCTGCAAGAAAAAGAAAGAAGAGCCAGTTGGTTGGCAAAATACGGCGAGTTTATACCGCAGGGATTTAAGTTACCCGGAGACGAGCACCCGGCCGTGGTCCAGGTGGTCACAGAAGGGTTGGACGACTTGGATGGCGAAGAAAGGGTCCTTGAGCTTATCAAGTCCATAAAGTAAACACGACATTGAACAACGGTCCGGCGACATTGTTCCCATATTATTACGGCATTATCGGCAATCATAAACCACAAGCGCCATAACGTACACAAATACAAAGCAACAAAAGGAACATACTCAAACAAAGCAAAATGAACATCCTGTCAAGAAACAGGCACCTACCACCCTCTGGTTGAGACACTTCCTCTTTATATCTGTTTATTCCATCTCTTATCAAAGTGCGCACCAACTCATCTCCATATTTAATGAACTTTGTTAAGAGCTCAACTACGTTTACGCCCACTGCACCCCAACAGGCATCTCTGGTGCCCGCCGACACAGAGCCGGTTCTGATGGATACGGAGAGGTACGGTATGGGTGCAAAAATGCTTTTGGCCATGGGGTACACGCCTGGAACGGGGTTGGGTGCCCACGCCGAGGGAATTACAGCACCAATTGAAACCCAAGCCAGGCCGCAAGGAATGGGGCTCGGTGCCTCTATTGCCACAGAAACAGTTCCTGAGGGCCACAATAGCATGTCTGACCGGTTGTTGCAGCAGGTGTATGCATTGGTGGAGGAACTACAGCTCAAAGACGTGCAAGTGCCAGCAGTTTCACGGACCAATTTGGACGCAGTACACAGCAAGCTTTCATACGCCAATACTGCTATCGACGATATAGATAGACAGATGAAGCAGCTATACTACATCAACCGGCAGTTGGAGCAGAAGGCTGCCGAAAACCGCAAACAAATACTACAAGTAGAAGAACTAGCAGAGGCCATGAAGTTGGGAGACATGGAGAGAGTGGTGGCAGTGGCAGAAAATAAGAATACCGCCAGGACGTTTGTCAACTGTGTGTCGGAACAGTTCCGTGTGTGTATAAAGCAGAGAGACACAGAGAAATTGGTGGCGTTGTCGAAGATGTACCAGCGAGTGATGGCGGGCCAGCATGAGGAATATGAAGACGCTATGGATGTGGACAACGAGGTGGGCCAGGAATTCGAGGTGCTGGAGTTGAACCCGTTCGATTCGGTTATCTACAAGGAGATCAAGGCGTCACTAACCACGAATCCTGGTGAAAACGTGGAATTGCTCTCGTACTGGTACCTGCACCGCATTCTCACCAATCATTTCACCCTAACTTATCTTGTAAGGAAAGAGTTGGTGCCGCAGGTGGCTTCGGATATCGACAAGTGGGTGCCGTTGGAGAACCTGCCGCTCTACCTCATCGAGTACCTCCGGATATCCAACGAATTTAGCGGGTTGGTGAAGCAAGTGTACCGCAAAATCTTATCGTTTATGTCGTCTGGTGCTGCAATTAGCCAAGTGGCTGCCAATTTAGAGACGTTGCAAATCTGGAAACAGGTATTTGAACAGTACAACCACGACTTTGGCAAGATTAATGAGGTGCTTTTTGCAGCCGTTTTGCAATCGGATTTCACCAATGTGTCTGACTCGCTTTATGCAGTGGTCACTTCTTCGTTCATGGACGCAGCCCAGGCAGAAATGGTGTTGCAGTTCAAAATCCTCAACCCGAAAGCCATGGAGCTTCTACGCCTCAAACTGCACGACTTGCAACAGTTCCTCTTACAGTTCAAACAGTGGTTTGACACCGCCAAAAAAGTGGTAAAGGCCTACCCCAGTCTCACCAATATCTACAATTGGTATACGAATCGCATTTTGCAACCACAGGAAGAAGACACCGAGTTCCCCCAGAATCTCCCCACTCTCAACAGCAAGCTTGTGCCCACCAACGATGACATCCTCCAATACTTCAGCCGTCTTTCTGTGCAGGGAATCCCTACCACGGGGCTTCTGACGTCGTTTGTGGATATCATGGAGCGGTTCTGTATGGACCACAACATAGTGGTGACCAAAAAACAGCAGGAGTACGAGTTTAACCACAAGGTTCGAGGTATTATCAAGGACGATATCTTGTATGTGAAAATCGACGGCCAGTACCAGGATATCGATCTTCCGGCACTAGCTGGGCTAGTATAAAAGAGGTTTACCCACTAGGTGAAAAATTGCTCGCACATACAGCAAAAAGTTTTTTCACTATAATGAGTTTTAATTGCAGCAAAAGAGTGGTGCAAATTGCGGTGAATGGGGCCAGGTGCGTTCCCAGACCGCTTGTAAGTGGCCGTATTACCGCAGTGAGACACCAGTCCCAGTTTAAACGGATCAACGCCAAAATCAACCGGATTGGAGACGAATCCACCAAAGAGAGCCAAGTGGTGTTGAAGTTGGTCAGGAAAGCAGGGCTAGTTTCGGTGGTGGTGGTGATATGTTCGCTTTTATGGAACAGTAGCTTTGTGGACGCCCCACAGGACACCTTACCGGTGCAAGAAATACAGGATTTGACGGTAGACGTGAGAAATAGCAATAAATAGTGTATAATGATTAACGACATTTTCCATTGGCCAAATATCACTAATTCCAGTGGACAGACCCACCGTGGAAGGCAGCACGAGAATAGCGCGAAAAAATGCGCACGCTCCTACCAGCTTACCGCGCAAGCCAGAAACTAGTATCGGTCACTAATCTCACTCTCTTTTCTATGAATTTCTGAAAATTTTTATTACCATTACTAATACATGTTTAGATCAGTAGCACCTATTTTGTCCCGTGCCGCCAGAAGCACCCCCAAAAGAGCCTCTTTCGCTGCAAGAGGTTTGCACACTCGTTCTGCCGCCGCTGCGTTCGACGTTTCCGCTCCAAAAGCCGCTCTTTTCGGTGTGGTGATGTTTGGTTTAGGATGTTCCACCTATTCTATCATGAACGATTCTTCTGCCCCAGAAGTAACTGAACAGGCCAAAGAAGAGACTATTGCCCCTGCCACCTCCGAGACCAAGGAAAAAGAAGACGCCGTGGGCGAAGAAGAAAAAGACACCGAGTCCTACGAAGGTGCTGCTTACAACCCAGTCACCGGTGAAATAAACTGGGATTGTCCATGTCTTGGAGGTATGGCTCATGGACCTTGTGGAGAAGAGTTCAAGGAAGCTTTCGCATGTTTTGTTTACTCGGAAACAGAACCAAAGGGGATCGACTGTATCAAGAAGTTTGAGGCCATGAGAACTTGTTTCAGAAGATACCCAGAACACTATAAAGAACAGTTAGCAGACGATGATGAGTTAGAAGCCTCTCAACCTGGCGCCGATGCCGCACAGAGCACCCCAGCTGCAGAAATAGACACCCAGACCACCACAACCAAGACTTCCACCGCACAGCCAGTCACTGAGTCCACTACGGCTCCTGTAGATGCCCCAGCTGAAGAGTCTCGTCCAGACCATGGGTCTGAGCCTGTTTCAGAGACCGTTGCTGAAACCAAGCAATAGACTTTGCACCCTGTAAATATTTATGTACATAAAATCGTTATTTTAGTCTATATGTCTATCTTAATCAGCTCCAGCAGCAGCTGCGATGCCCAATATTCACATCCAATACACTTTCAAACTCTTCCACACGCCGGCCAACATCTCCCTCGCCTTCTAGTCCCACTTCTGCCACTCTGTAGAACACCTGCCGCACGTCTTCCAACTTCTTGCTGCAAATTTCAAACACATTGTGGTCCCAGTCCACGCCATGGTCAAATTCCAGATTGTTCAAAGTGAGAATCTCTCGTATTTCTTCTAAATCCACTACTCTTTCGGCTGCTTTATCGGCCTTGTTCCCTACTATCACCACTCCCGGGTTGGCCACCTGACAGTGCTCCAAAAATTTGTGGAACCAATGCTTAAGGCTCACAACACTCTCATAGTTGGTGATGTCATACACGAGCACCACTATATCTGTACCTCTATAAAAAGCCTGTGTGATGGAATTAAACCGCTCCTGGCCCGCCGTATCCCATATCTGAAGACTCACAGCTGCTGTAGGCTCCTGCTCCTCGACATCTGCCGCCTTATCGCCCGGCTCCTTATCACCCACGTCCCCGCCGTCCTCGCTCCCTGCGTAACTATGCACGCTCTGTCGGCTTAAGCTCTGTACGCCGTCATCCGACTCGTCGTACAACAGCACGCGCAGGACGTCTGCCTCACTAGCTTCTCGCTGTCGCTTCAACTGGTGCCGTTGTTTCTGTAATTGTGTGTGATGCGGTTTCACTTCTACTCGGCTCGTCAAATAGTCGCCGCCAATTGTGGCCTTATACCCATTGCTGAAGATCCGATGCACAAACTGAGACCTCATACAGGTCTTCCCTACTCCCAGATCTCCGAGCAATACCACTTTAAACGTGGGAACAGTGCCCAGTAACATTGATGTGGAACTGAATAAAATAAAAAACGAAAACAATCTATCTTTTTTTTCGGTGCGGTGCATGGCGTGCCTTTTGGCCCGTTTCTTTCGCCCTAAGCCACCGCCGCCTCTCGTCCCATTTTGCGCAGCATCTTTGCTAGGGATCGCGCTCGTCAATTGCTAATTTCATATCAAAAAAACACTTATCATACCAAACCGTTGTTAGTTTCACAAACAGAGAATCCAATCCACAAATATACTACTGGTTTTTGTTGATTAGCTTTGATATATCCCCCCTTTACCTCAAGAAACAGCAGCCACACATTTTTCGCCATGAAAATCTATTACATCGGGGTCCTCAAGACTGGCACTAAAGCCATCGAATTATCTACCGCCAAAGACCTTAGTCAGTTTTCCTTCTTTGAACGGTCAAGCGTGGCGCAGTTCATGACGTTCTTTGCTGAAACTGTCAGTACAAGAACCCAGGCTGGCCAAAGACAATCAGTGGAAGAAGGTAATTACGTGGGACACACATATGCCAGATCAGAAGGGTTAGCTTGTGTGATCATCACCGATAAAGATTACCCAGTAAGGCCCGCTTACACTTTGATCAACAAGATCTTGGAAGAGTACCTTTCCTTACACCCACTGAAAGAATGGGCCAACGTGGATGCCACCAATGCTTCTTTACATTACGACAACCTTGATGTTTACCTCCAAAAGTACCAAGATCCTACTCAGGCCGACTCCATCATGAAAGTTCAACAAGAGTTGGACGACACCAAGATTGTGTTGCATAAGACTATTGAAAACGTGTTGCAAAGAGGTGAAAAGTTGGACAGTTTGGTCGATAAATCGGAGGCTTTATCTAGCAGCAGTAGAATGTTTTACAAACAAGCAAAGAAGACCAACAGTTGCTGTGTTATTGTCTAGTACCGTCGCTTACGAACTGTGTGTTGGTCCAGGAACTTGACATGTGTTTAAGCCCTTTAATGATTGGCTTTTTCTTAATCTGTATGCGTGTATAAAATCGTATGTTCTAAGCTAGATTATGGTACTGTCCTTTGTAGTGTACAGTTCTGTCTATTTGTACTCGCTCTTGATAACATCGAATGCCTTCAAAAGCTTTCTTCTTGCTCCCAAAGCCTTCACCCCTTTCTCTTCCAATTGCTCGTCCGATAATTCCACCAACTGTTTCCACGGCACGTCCTTTAAGCACTCGGTGTACTTGTGAAGCCTCAAAAGTTTGAGCCAAGATGGAATATTGTTCAAAAGCTCAAGACTAGTGACGTCTGGTGGCATGGATGCTGACTGTGTTGGACTCTGGCCCACTTTGGGTTGTCCCTGGTGGTTCTGTGATCCTTGGGCAGACATTGGGGTTTGTGGTTGAGACTGGGATTGTGGTTGGAATTGTGTTTGTGTATGAGATTGGGCAGCTTGGGCAGCTTGGGCAGCTTGGACTCCTTTTTTCACCGCCTGGTTGTACGACATCTCTTTCGGAGAATGGATGTTCCGTTTTGCAGTTGTTGAAGAGTTGGGGCTCTTCTTGCTCAAAGGCACCGAGCTGGAGTTAACATTCCTGTTGGTAGGATCATGGAAATATTTCTTATTGGAGTCCAAAGCCACTCGAGAGTTGATAGTAGCCAAAGCCCCAAGTTTCTGTGACATGTCAAAGGACTCGTCTTGTGGAGCCAAGCCTGGTGACTGGGCTGCGGCCAACTGGAGAAAACTTGTCTTTTCATAAAGAGGATTTGTGGGGGATTTAGCTCTATCGAGGTAGCTGGAGTAGTATTGTGACTTGATGTTGGTAGGATCTGCGGATTTAGGACGAGACCGTGGGAATATGTGACTACCGGCTGCAAAATGGGTCTGGTTGGTGCCCGGGTTGGTAAGGTTCCCAATCCCACTCTGGAACTGGTGTTGGTTGCCAGGTCTGGGCTTGGGCTGGTGGAGGGTGTCGTTCAAGTTCAAATGGTCCAAATCTGTCGCCACGTCATTGTAGTAAGGCGAAGACAGGAACAACTGGCTGCCAAGACCCATGGACCCGCCTACATTGTTAGCAGGGTTCCCTGCAGTATTTCGATCGTTGACATTGCCCACACCACCAAGGTTTATGTTCATCATGCTGTTTTGGGAGTAACCCGTAGGAGACAAGATCTGGCCGCCCAAATGGCTGTCAAGTTTGGACTTGAAGCTCATAAGAATGTCCAACGGCAAATTGTTGCAAAGGTAGTCGATCATCGTCAAAGAATCAGCAGGACTCAACCGTTCAATCCAAGAGCTGAATCGAAGAAGTTCTGGGTAAAACTGGCTGGCAGCAGTAGGAGCATCATAGTCATGGAAATCGTTGACGGTCTGTGGACGATTGGGTAAATAGAAACTGGATGGGTTGAGTAATGATCCAAGACCTGCTTGTCCATTATTAGGCACAGGAGACGTAAGAAACCCGGACCCTGGGGCGGTGGAATTTGCACCCGAAGCAGCGGTTGCTGCGGTGGCGGCAGTGGTGGAAGCGGAAGAAGCATGCAACGACCCACTATCTTGCTGTCGAGAAGCTTGATCCAGTTGCAAATCCAAATCCAAGTCTGCGTTCAACGTTTCGAATTCATGTTGCAAGTTGTACCCTACGCTCTGTTGTCTTTGGTCGTGGCCCGAACTTAAGAAATTGGCCAAGTTGTCGCTGTGGAGTGGCGGAGGCGATAACACTATCGGCCTGTTGTACGGAGACGTCTTTTTGGAATCCATGGCCTGTATTTGAAAAGGTAGTAATCTAAACTGTTGAAGTTAAAGGTTCAAAAAAGATAACACCTAAAAAGAAGGAACGGTAAATAGTCAATGGAAAACTGCAAAAAAAATGGGAAATCCAATCAAATTTTTACACCCAGATGAACCTACAATAGTAAATAGTATCTGTGTGTAAGAAATACGCTTTACTTCTTGAATAAACTTTTCGAGTATCAACACCTGTGTAGATGGATGGTTTTGATGATAGTTTGAACAGTGAAATTTTCTCAACGAACGAGATGAGAATGTCGCGAAGGTTTTTCTTTGTGTCGCGGCGGTTGCGGGACGTGCCCACGAGCGCTTGGACGAAAACGGTGACGTGGCGGTGCCGGCATGGCGGTAACAAAGGGGAAGAAGTTTTTTTTTAGCAAAACGGGCAAATGTAGATCCAGTATCCGGTATACAGAAGCCGATGCCGTTGGTTCGAATTCGATTTAAAACATTCTTTAGACAGTTTTTGTTACATTACAATACATTAAAAAAGTCATAAATATCTACACGATTGACCCAAGGTTATTTCTTGTCTTTTGATCTTAACACCTTCTCTGCCAAAACTCCTTGTTCTCTTCAACTATGTCTGCAGTATACCCTAACTCCGGTAATAATTTTTTAATGTTGTCAAATAAGTTCTGTGCAAATGTGTTTATAAAGAAGATTTGTCCCTTGGGTAATGCCTTATTGGCTTCAAGGATATCTTCTAACTGCACAGGAACTTTGTCGTATTTGATATCAAACTCCTTGTCTTCGCCCATGATCTTCTCTTCGAGCTTACTAACTTCATCAAACTCCCGAGATAACACTAACGCCCATTGTGCTGACACTCTTAATGGTCTGGTCACATTGGAGATATCAGCACACTTAATAAGCAAACTAGTCAAAAGCTTGATTCTACCGACATCTCGAGCAGCTGCTGCTATAGTGGTACTATTATCGTTACCATTGGTGTCGGACCCTTTGGAGAAGTTGTTCAACTTCTCAATGTACTCGAAATGCTCTGCCATATCGGTAGCTAAGATACTGGTGATGATCAAGTCTTTGACAGTCAAATTCAAATCATTATCCACCTTCAATGCTAAGAATTGTGGCCAGTTTATCACCATAATCTTGTTCAAGAAAACAGACGAATGGAATGATTCCAACACTGATCTCTCGTTGAACAAAAGGGATGTTGGTGACGAGTATTTGATCATAAACTGATTAGTGACACCTGGGTGACCCACATCGTGACCTAAGGCTGCTAAAAGAAGGGAAAGTGTAGACAAGGGGTTAAGACTGATGCCGATATTGTTGAGCTTTTCACTGAACCCCGTACTAATGAGTTCCACTACATTGCCTCCCATTTTTTCACTATTCAAACAATTCAACTCATTAACCCGTGGATTGCCTTGGAACTGTGTGAATATAGGAAGGTATCCTAACCGGATAACGTAATGGAAACATGCTTGTAAAACATCAACGGCGTGTCTGAAATTATGAAATGGGTTGCCGTTCTTGTAGGTATCTCTGACCATGAAAATTAATGCCATAAGATCATTGTCTGCAAGCTTAATGTTGTCGTATGTTGATGGGAGTTGACTTTGACAATATTTGATCATAAGGTACACACAATAAACCAAATCATCATTGGTCAACTCGTGTGCTGGAAACGACCAATGGCCTACCAAATTGCACAATTTCGAAAGATGACTAGTAGTATTATTAGCAAGTAAAGACTTGAAGTCAATCTCTGAAATGATTTTATCTTTTAAATAGATGATTCTTTTGGAAGTTGCTTTTGTCTTTGTGGCAGTGGAAGTTAAAGTGACCGACATGGTGGCTATTATTTGATCATCAACTGGTGGGGTTGTATGAGAACTAGTCAGAGCAGCAGTTCCAGTCCATAATTGGACTCTGGATATTCTGTCCCCAACTAAGCCACCAACAGCCCTTATGGATTTATGCATTGATTCAATGGAATTTTCATTCACTTGCTGTTTCTCTATAACTATTAAGTTCAAATGACTGAAGTAATACTTCAATAATAAATGCTTATCATCGTAACTTAATTGATCCAACAGGTTAGATTCCAAAATATTACTTGTCTGGTCTATCACCACTATGGTGACATAATTTGTATCTGATTCCTTATTACCTCTCTTAAAAAGATCTTCAACGAGGGTCTTGAACGATTTGTGATAAATCACGAGTTTATTCTGATGGAGTATGGGACACTCATGATCTGAAGTTACGAGCACCTCAGACGTGGCCATTATCAGAACCGGCTTAGTACAAAGGCTTCGACGGGGCTTGGGATCTGATCTGGTGTTTGGATGTTCGATACCTAGGACAGGGTCTCTTATGTTCTATGTCGAGGTATAGATAGCGCTCAAAATAAAAGCTCAGATCAAAAACACACAACGGGATATAGAAAGGCCAGGTAGAACAGGAACGGGCGCTTTTGTTTTGTGATTAGATAGCGGTGATAGTATTGGACTGATATTTGGTTAACCAAGTGACTTTACCAACGTGAGCACTCTTTTAGTTCCACAAATCCACACAAGTCTTCTTTTTGAAACGCACAAAAAAATCCCTGGTCAGATGATACAGAAGAGACACAAAGTTGATTAAACAGGTATTGAATAAGTTTGTATTGATCTCCCTTGTTATAATCAGTTGACCTATCTGACTCAGTTATCGTAGTGACAAACACTTATTTTGGTGTTAAAAAGTGCTTTTCAAAGAGTTTTTTGTTAAGGAAAATTTTTGAGGAATTTCAATATCGCGTCGTGTACTAGTAAAGAATGTGGAACACACGACATGACGTTACTGACGTACATACTCTATCTGGTATGTGATTACCTTTAAAAAAAATATTTACCTGATAAACCCCGTCATCATGAAAGATATACTTTCTTTTATCTGTAAGAAATGGGCTTGGTTTGGAACCATGGCCTTTTGATTGCTTTTAACTGGTTTTTCATTGGTTTCATGCATATTTATGTCGTTACCTGCTTCGAAATCCCCACCAGTACATCCATACACTGACCCCCACAACCGCCACACTAAGAAGTACATTTAGTTGCTTGAATCTGGTCTTTCTTGTCTCTTTATTGTGCTGGTAAAATCGACTGTCAACGTACTCTAAATGTTCAATTAGCTGATAGTAATCATTGAGGTTTTTGCTCTCTTTGACATTGATTCTTATCTTGTTTAGTCTGTACTCAAGATTGTCGATGAGGCTCACGAGATCGTTCAATTTGTTAACACTGTCTTCGATTTCTGGTCTGTAAATCGTAGTAATAGTGGTCCTACTATGCTGTAAGAGCGTACTTAGCTCTTTTGTGTGTGTCTCTATTGCTTTTAGCTTGCCAAAAAGCTGATTCAACTCCCGCATCGATGCCATGGCCTGAGACTCCTGGAAATCGTGAGTGTTGATAGACTTATTGACGGCTTCTAGCGTCTTGAGAAGCGGCTGGAGTTTTTTGGTCTCGAACCGAGCCTCATTCTCTAATTGTGTCTGAGAAGCGGTTACCTTCTTGTTCACAGAGTCTACTTGGTCGTCATCATCTCGTTCTTCTTCTGAACTATCCTGATGGTATAAGTCTTTGACGATAGTGTCAATATTCAAAAGATAGTTCGTCAACTCCTGGTCGTTCTTGATGCTCTCATCCAACGGATGGTACACCAACTCGCTGAACTTGTTGGAGTTGCTATCGCCTGTGGTATCGTTATTGATTACTCCGTTAGCATCGGAGTAGAATTCACTCACCAAATTATTGTTCTTTCGAGGACTTTTCTTCGACGCCTGTGAAAGATTCCTCTCATGTGCTGCCGTAAGCTTTAAAAGGCTCGGGAGCTGGCTAGAAGAGTACGAGTGTGCTGACTGTTTAAGCAATGGACTCAATGAAGTGGAGGACGAGTTTGTCGTTGGGAGCTGCGTCTGTGACACAGACCGAGACCGGGGCGGCGGTGTGGCAACGTACGCCGGCACCTGTGTCTGAGATTGCTGTTTTCCAGGCTTTTGTGGTGACATCAACCCTTTTTCGTATAGCTCTTTGCGTAGCATATCAATGTTGATGAAATCGTCATTTCGACTATTCCTCTTCAGGCTTCGTGTACTGTTAGTTTGACTTAATGGCCCGCCAAAACTCGTAGTCCGACTGCCCGTACGGTTCGAAGCCGGCTCCGTTCCGTTCGTAGACATCCTAGTTCTTGCACTGCTACGGTGATTTGTGGGGGCAGTAACCGATCGTGTAGTTCACAACAAAAAAAAAAAAGATTGGGTGCGAAATCACAACGTATACTATGTGACTTATTAATGTACTGACTAACTATATAAAAAATATGCTTTAGATGGCTTATTTGGCAGCCGAGCCTCTTCCACCGCTTCCACTAGCAATCAACTGGAGAGTCTCGTCGGAAATATCTATCTCCGGTAACGGTTTACCCTCACCTGAAGGAGGAGGAAGGAAGCCAATCTTAACAAGGTAGCTAATGTAAGTACCCATCAAATCTTTGGTCACACCTGTAGGAGTGTGGCTGCTGGACTTGTAAGCTTCCAAAGAGGCGAAAGTGTTTGTGTCATCCAATTCAGGAGCTTTGGTGTTGGTGGGCAAATCGTCCAACACAAAATGCAATAATGGGAACAAAGCAGATTCTTTACTCTTGTTCACCACAAAGTTTTCTAAGGACGTCTTCCACATAGGGTAGTCATCCTGCTTCAACTGGTAGCCGTACTCATTCAATTGGCCCAAGAATTCGTTGAATTTGATCCGTGGGTGGGCAGTTACTTGGGCAACTGTCACCTCATTGTCGTGGGCTGGGAATAAAGAGGTAGACACCACAATCTTGGCCACGTGATCCACAGGAACCATGTTGACGTTGTTGTCGATATCGGGGTAGATACCTAACTCTGCACACCCTTTCAACATTCTCAAAAGGAAATCATCGGTGTTACTGGCCCCTGTCTTACTGTACCCAGTGACATAACCGGCTCTGATGATACTTCCTCTTAATCCCCGTTCACCGGCTCTTCTGATGATATACTCAGCAGCCCATTTACTTTGACCATATCCATTTCCTAATCCGGAAGCACTTCCTTGCAAGTCGTCAGACTCGAGAATACCAGACCCTCCTTGAGCTAAAAGCTCATCGGACTTTCTCACGAAATGGTCGGTGTCAAGAGCAGAAGTGGAAGAAACAAACCCATAGTATTTAGGCTTGCCTTCACCACACAAGTTCAACAAGTTGACTGTTCCAATGACGTTGGCATCACGCAACTGGGAGTATGGGTAAACCCAATGAACAAAAGCACCATTGTGGATAATGACGTCGATTTCTTGTGTCAATTTAGTGTATTCAGCATCTGCCAATCCCAATTTAGGCTCAGACAAGTTGGCCAATACCACATGGATCTTAGAGGCCCATTCATCTTTCCAGATTCCAAATGTCTTACTGGCTTTGACGATTCTTTCTAACCCACTAGCGGCATCCTTGGCCCTCACATGGGCGTAGATAGTCACTTGAAGATTAGGGTTTTCCAACAAGTCCTTGATGATGAAAGAACCCAAAAACCCAGTAACACCAGTAACAAACACATTGATTGATTTGGAGGTGTCAAGGCCTTGAAGACTTGGGTACTTGTCCAATAACATTGTCTCACTCAATTTCTTAGCATCTTCAGAGTAGCTAACTTCGTGCACCTTTTCAGCTTCTGGTCTACCGTCAGCCAACTCGAAATCGTTACCTTTGATGAAACCATCCACCTGTTTGGCAAATTGTTCCACAGTAGGGTTACTGAAGATGATTCCCAACGGGATATCGACACTGATTTTCTTTCTCAACTCAAAAATCATTCTGGTAGCAAGAATAGAATGGCCACCCAAGTCAAAGAAAGAGTCAGAACGGGAAATAGAAGCTGGTCTGTTTGGTAAAACCTCGACCCACAAATCAATGATGGTTTTTTGGATCTCGGTGAAACTCTCAACATCTTCAGAGTTACTGGATTTAGACAACGAAGCAACGGCAGCCAATTGTGCAGTATCTGGGAATGGCAATTTTGGTTTATCCACTTTACCGTTAGGGTTCAATGGCAATTTGACTAAAGGCACAATCAAAGTAGGGATGGCATACAGGGCCAATCTTTTCTTCAAGTATCCTTTTATATCCTTGATCAACTCCCTGTATTGAACTAATCCTTGAACTATAGGATCAAGGTCTTCAGCAGCTGCATCGTCTTCGATTTCCGATCTGAAATTAGCCAATTCTTCAGAGTCCTTTGGAACAATGTAAGAAATCAAGGTTGGCTCTTCGTTCTTGTCTCTCTTGACAAGGGTAACATTTTCTCTGATCAAAGAATGTTGGGAAAGATGGGTGTCAATTTCACCCAATTCAATTCTGAACCCTCTAATCTTGACTTGATCATCAGCCCTCCCACAGCATTCCACATTTCCGTCTGGCAAGTATCTACCCAAGTCTCCAGTTCTGTAAAGTCTATCTCTAGGACCTAGCCAGCCATCTTGTCTCCAGCTACCGGCTTCACCTGCTGCGGCTGCTGCTTCTTGTTCTTGTTTGGTCCATTTGTCGGTGTCAACATACCAGTTAGTGACAAACTTTTCGGCGTTCAAGTCTGGTAAGCCTCTGTAACCTTCACTCAACCCAGCAGCTCTAACATAGATCTCACCTACTTCTCCTACACCACAGGTCTGGCTTCTGTCGTTTCTGTTAACAATCAATAATTGCACATTGTACATCCCGGTACCGGCAGGCATCACATCTTTCAAGGATTTCAAATATGTAGGGTCGGCCTTAGCACTTTTGATCTCGTAGTACGACACAGCTCTTTGGGTTTCGGTGGTACCGTACATGTTGACAATGAACACATTCTCAGCAAGTGATTGCAATCTCAAACAGTCTCTCTTGGTCAAGATATCACCCACAAAGAAAGCATGGTGCAATTTAGGGAAGGGCGTGGTGGCCTGGGCACTCAACAACTGACCCATAGCTGGTGTCAAATGGGTAACAGTAGCACCATATTCGGCCATCCATTCAGCTAATTTTCCTGGGGTCCCAATATCATCCGCCGTGGGCACTAATAACTGAGCTCCCAAAAATAATGGAGTGAACATATCTCTCTGAATAGGATCGTGTGCAATACCTGACAACATGGTGAATTTGTCATTTTCAGACAAGTTGAACCTTTGAGCCATCCATGGGAAGTAGTAAGCCAAAGAGTAGTGACGTCCTAATACACCTTTTGGAATACCTTCAGAACCGGAAGTGAATGAAAGTGTGGGGTTGGAGTCGGGTCCCACTTTGACGCCGGTTGGCGTGTCCGCAAACGACTCATAAGCAGCCAAGACATCGGCAGAGTCAATAGCACCACCTTGCACCGACCCATCGTCGTTGATTTTCAATTGAGGAATGGTGGTTATCACATCAAGTTCGTCTTTGATGTAGTTCACCACTAAATCGTCAAGAGTACCGGCTTTTTCTAACCCAATCAAACCTCTTGGTTTGGCCACGGAAAGGTAGATGTTTTGTCTAGCTGGAGGGTATGCTGGGTCAATGACAGAGAAGGTAGCACCTGCTTTCAAAACACCCATGACAGCCACCATCAAGTCCACTCCTCTGTAGGCATAAATCATCACCACGTCTCCCTTCTTGATACCGGTTTTAACCAAATAGTTACCTACCACATTGGAAGCCTGGTTGATTTGTTTGTAAGTGAACGTTCTGGTCTTTGATTTGGGGTCCATGAAAGATTTGGTTTCCACCACACAAGTTCTGTCGGGGTGTTTCAAAGCATTGGCCATGAATATATCTTGGATAGCACCTCTGTATCCAGCCCAGTCTAAATCGGTAGTTGGGTCGGGTAAGATATCCAACTGCGCTTTGGTGACGAGATTGACCTTGGTGATTTCAATATTGACATCGTTTGCAACTGCTGCTAAAAACTGGTTGAACTGTTCTCCAAACATGGTGATTCTTTCTTGCTTGAACAACAACCCATTGTAGTAGAGCTGGATCTTTCCGGGAGAATAGAACACGGCCAAATCACGAACTGATCCTTTGACAGACGTAGAAAGCTGTTGGCTGGCAGTGGCATACTCAAACGATAATCTAAACAAGTTGGGATACTCTTCAGTGCCCTTTTTGGCTCTAATAGCTTCGGAGATCTCGTCCAATGACTTGTAACTAGCAGCTTGTTCTTGGTTCTTGGTGTATTCTTGTTCAACCTTGGCCCCGAATTCGGAGAAACTTAACCCTGGGGCAACACTGAGTCTAATAACAAACTCTTTATTACTATCTGGGCTAGTCACAGCTACCACTATATCTTCATCTCCAGTCAACCTGTAGATCAAAGCAATGAAAACAGTTAAACTGGTAATATAGTCACTGTTATCGATTGCAACATCTGTTTTAGCCTCAATTACTTTATTGTTTGATGGACGCAAGTAGTCGAATGGGAAAATCGACAATGTAGGATTGTCAAGGTACTCAATCCAATATTCAGACATTTTGTAATGTGTTTAAAACCACTTGCAACTTTATCTGTCAGAGATTGTTATGCCAAAGTTTCTTTGTTTCAAAAGCGGTGTGGAGTTGTAATGAAAAATTGGTTGAACGAAAAACTTTTTCTATGATTAGAATGTCGTGATTACAAAAGATGGATCCAAAAGTCAAAAATGTCGTAACGCTGCAAAAATGAGTCATTAAGATGATGTCGCGATACTTTTCTGTTCCTAGTGGCTGCAAACACAGATACACTCATAATCTAAAAAATACAATAGTTAAAAAAACGTCTACTTTTTGACATATCTATCTATACACTTTATACAATTTCAGTTCATAAACAAGAACTGCAAGTCTTGTGGTGTCAATCTGTTAATAGCAGCTTGATCGTGGTTGATGGTGGCATGAATCATATTGGCCTTTTTCTCTTGTAATTCGATTATCTTCGATTCAATACTGTCTCTGATACAGAATCTTGTGATCTTAATAGGTCTTTTTTGCCCGATTCTGTGCACTCTATCCATACTCTGCCACTCCACTGAAGGATTCCACCATGGATCCATAAGGAAGACCTGTGATGCCTCGCATAAGTTCAATGCCACACCTCCTGCTTTCAACGACACCAAAAACACCTCCACCTGTGGATTCTCCATAAAATACTTGATGGTGTTATCACGTTGTAACGGAGACATCGACCCTTGAAGTTTGACGGTCTCAAACCCACCTCTTTTCAACCTCCACTCGATCAAGTCCAACATTGACGTGAACTGCGAGAACACAATGGACTTCAATGTGTGTTTGTCAGACCTCAACTTATATAACTCTTCCACCAATGCTTCAATCTTAGTAGAAGACTTCCACTCGTTTCCATGAACTCCCATTTGTATCCTGTTGACGATGGATGCTTTGGCAAATTCAAGTTCATCTACTTCTAAAGCAGGTTGCTGGAGGTCAATGAATAATCCTATGTGGCACACAGGACATTGAAGTTTGGACTCTTCTTCCATGAATGATTCACAGTATTCCTGTATGCACATTCTGCAAAATTTGTGATGGCACTTCGATTCTATGGGGTCTTCTGCCTCGTCATTACACAACTGGCAAATAATGAGTCCGGAGACGTCATTACTGATAGGATTATTTCCTACCTTCTTAAGGACCAAATCGGGGTGGTCCGCCAATTGTCTCATTCGAGTAATCAATGTGAAGATATTCGCATAGTTGTTCAACACCACACCCTCGGCCACATAATCATTAAACTTTCTCTTGGAGTCACTGTAAAGAGAAACATATAAATCCTTTTCTTCTTCGTTGAAATGATCATATCTGATCGTGACCACTCTTGGAGGCAATCCCAAATCGTCCGCTCTTTCGATTTTCGTTCTTCTTAACATGATATTCTTCAATAATAACTGAATATTCTGGAAACTCACAGCACCATCCCCTTCAATTCCAAACTTCTGAATATTTTTCAACATAAAATGATTAAAGAAGTTAGTATGCACCATAGGAGAATGCCCACAGATATCACAGTGCCTCCAGTCACTAAATAACCACTCAGTACTGGAACAGTCACACTTGGTACAAAAATACTCATGGAATGGACGGATCTTCATGTACCTGATTAAGGAATACATTTCACCAATTTTGTTTTGCAATGGAGTACCACTTAAGCACCATCTTTTCTCGGTGTTCAAGTTATTTGCAGCTTTTGCCGTCCCACTGGTTCTATCCTTAATGTTATGGGCTTCGTCCAAAATAACTCTATAGAATTTGATCAGGTGCAAAGGGGACTTTTCCTTCACTAACCCGTCTTTTCTTTTGAACCCATATTGTTGCTTTCTGTGAACAGACTCTAACACCGAGTACGATGTCAAGATCACATCGTACTTTTCGAGCTCCTTAACATCAGAGCTTCTGTTGGCACCGTGGAACAATAAAACCTTTAATCGATTATTGGTATGAGATTCTATTTCATGTTTCCACTGCATCAATGCCACAGTAGGTCCCACCACTAAGTTTGGTCGTTTGGTTGTATCTTGCATAAATAGAGCAATGGTCTGGATGGTTTTCCCCATCCCCATCTCATCTGCCAAGATACCCCCACCGAACTCGCCGTCTTCTTGTTTTTGTAACCAGTTCAAACCTTCAAGTTGAAAAGGTAAAAGTTTTATGGTCATTCCTTCAGGTTGCGGCGCTCTTTCCACTGGAATTTGTGGCAACATCTCGAGATATGGGAAAACGTCTTTTAAATAAGGATGATGTTCATACAATTTGGCTGTCGTTCTCGTGAAGTAAGGTACCTTCACCTTAGGTTCTTTCTTCTTTCTTGGTTTCCTAGGCTTCTTCTTTGGTTTTTCCACTTCAGCCAAAGGAATCTCGTCCTCTGAAAGTTCAATAGCATCCAAAATATTAGACCCATCTCTTTCAGTTAATGACTCACCAATAATCTCTATGTCATCTGCGTCATCTAAACCGTCCTCCTCAGCTAATACTTCTTCTTCTTCTTTTAACGCATCTTCCATGGTATATTCTTCGTCTTCATCATCGTCACTGACCACTTTAGCGACTTTCTTAGCCCGTTTCGACGCGTTACCACGTGTACTTGTCCTCTTTCTACCATTTCCATTTGCTCTCAGACTCGTAGCTACCACCGTTTGTTCAGAATCACTATCTTCGTTGTATGACTGTCTAGAAGCTGATCTGGTACTTCTTCTCCTCGTACTTCTAGCAAGCGGTTTATCGTCGTGAATGAACCCACCAGACGCTTCTATGTCTGATTCTTCATTGGAACTCATATCTGTGTTTGTGACTTATAGGAAATCTTTTTAATGACGTTATCAGTCACAAGTAGGTAGATAGCGATATCTGATAAAAGTGAATTTTGTCTTTTTTGCGACTATGTATTACTAAACCGCAAAAAGAAATAACGCATTGAGAAAATTGGTAGGTACACGGGTCATCGACCAAATTACAAGCATTGCACATTGCTAACTCTAAACTACGTTAAAAGGAGAGTCATTGATTGTCATTTGAGACAGGCGGGTCACATGCTGGTTCCTATATTTTAATATACAAATTAAGTAGCACCAGAAGCGATGGCTCTATCGGTTCTTTCAGCGTCGTATTCGAAGTTGAAGTAAGACTTGTCGAAATAGTGGACTCTAATAAAACCATCTTCCCCACCACTGGAGTATCCAATACCATCTGGGTGAACTGCCACAGTGTTCAAAGGACCGAAATGACCTTTGACTCTACCGATTTCATCGGTGAAAATTTTATGGTAGAATCTAGCCTCGAATTTACCTTGGTTTTCACTGGTGGTAGTAACATTTCTGGCTTCTTGACCACCACCTAATATAACAAAGTTCTTCTTTGGAGTGATGGCAGCTGTGTTCATTGGGGCATCGGCTTTGTATACTTTCATTATGTCAAAAGTCTCAACATCGATTAAAACAGCACATTTATCTTTAGAGGAAGTGATAAAGTATGATCTATCTTCAGGACAGAATTGTATATCGGTGATAGCCACTACTTTTTCTTCATTATGGATCCCGTGAGCTTTAACTGTTTGAATGAATTCACCGGTTTTACCGTCATATTTAGAAACATGTCCATCTTCATGGCCAGCGATGATATATTCACCATTATTGGACCATCCAGCCACAACCACTTTGGTGGCGTCTTCCCTGGTTCTTATCACCAACAATGGGTCTGGATTTTGGTTGGACAACCCGTTGTCGTAATTTATGTCGAATACTGTTATGGTACCTTTGTGACCCATAACTTGATCGGTCACTGCCAATAATTTGGAGTTATCTGGAGAAAATGCCACTCTTCTAACGGGGGTGGGCATATCATATTTAAAAACACATTCACCGGTTTCTACTTTCCATAATCTGATACTTAAATCAGCACTACCAGTGGCACATAAGATAGTTTTTGAATCAACATCGATGGACCAGATAGTACCAATATGACCTTCTAAAGTTCCTAATCTTTCACCGTTTGATGCATACCAAATTGAAGCAGAACTATCTTTAGATACTGAGAAGAGTAAGTCTCCTTCTTTGTTGTATTTCACTTGCGTGAGGGAACGCTCGTGCCCCATCAACTTAATTGGTCTCATTGTCGTTGTTGGTTTTTTAATTTCAATAGTGAAAGTGAAAAAAATTTTCCGCATAAAGAGTTTTTTACATTACTGTGCGCGATGGTAAAGACACGGTGGTATGCCAGGCAGAAACGGCGGGGTGTTGCGACGAGCCTTACCGAGTCCTTTCGCCCTGCTTTGAGTCCACAACAAGTGTTGCAAAAAGTGTATTCATCTTACATTGTTTAACATACATTTTCGATCTTCGTAGCAAGTCCGTCATGGTCACCGTACTCCAACTTCAACTTACGGTTAAACAATTCCAACATCCACTCGAAACAGTTTTTGGTGGTGGCTGGATCATATCTTCCTTTACTCATTTCGTCACGAACAAAAGCGTGTTGAGCATCGTTGATTTCGATGAACGTCATTTCCACGTTGTTCTTTCTCAACTCGCTACGAATCAAGTCTCTTCCTTCAAGTGGGACGTGATTATCCTTACACCCAAAAATCATAATGATTTCCCCTTTAATCTCTCCACATCTCGCTAAAGAGTCGTCGTTTTGACCCTCTCCCAATGCGTGGTTGTGGATGTCAGTAGCGAAGAAACACGTAGCAGCGCTCACACGAGGGTCTAAAGCGGCCCTAAATGCCAAGTGGCCTCCAAGACACATCCCAGTGGCGCCAATCTTCTTGTTGCAAGTGGGCAAAGACATTAAATAGTCAATGGCTAATGAGTTATCTTCGTCGTACGATTTCAAGGGCTTCGAAATCTTGTACTTGTTGCCCTTGTCTGTTCCTTCGACGTCGTATGCCAATGCCTCATGGCTCTCGAAATTGTGGTAAATGGAAGGGCACACAACAATGAATCCCTGGCCGGCAATATCTTTAGCAAAACGAGATACTGGGCCAGTAACTTGGTAGATCTCACTATAGACCACTACCCCTGGAAATTTGACATTGGGGTAATTGAGGATCTTGGGGTGGTACACAAATAACCTCATGGTAGTGCCATACGATGTTTTAACATCGTGATATGTTTCTTCAATTAACATGATTAGAGAGTGAGCTATGAGATTTTTTTGGGGGGACAAAATTAACGGCGAGGAAGGTATAGAGCTGGGGGAAAGTAGCCGGGCAGTTACATTTTACTTTTTGGTAAAAAAAATTTCTTTATTGGCTTCTAAACGTAACTATATGCTACATATCATTTTTTGAGTTTGGCCTGTGCTTCTGCAGCCTTTCTGGCATCGGCTAAAAATATGTTAGTAAATAAGGTGTTTGTAGCACAAAATGACAAGTGTCTCACATACCTTCTGCCTGTTTTCTTCTCATTCTTTCAGCGTCCGTTTCCATTCTTTTGTTTGGATCCCCTTGCTTTTTCTGCTTCAATTCTTGTTGTTTTTTAGCATTTTTAGCCCTGGCTAATTCTCTTTGGTTACCTCTTGTCATGGTGGTCTCGGAGCCGTAGAAGACTTGACTTTGATGAAAGTCTCAGAATTTCTGCGACCTTTATATACGGTCGTGCGTGGCTAGTTTATGCTACACTTACAGTACATATTGAAGCATAAGAGAAAATGCATAAAAAGGCCTGGTTCATTTCAAAGATAGAGTTCCATGTTAAGTTTTTTCAATATTACATTGCTTAGCCGATTTACCTTCCTTTTTTTTCACATGTCTATTCTCTTCAATTATTAGGGCTAATTCACTTTGGTTGCGAAATTCACAAATTATTCATATACCATTATATATTAGTCTTTTTATACCTATAAAAATCATTCCATTTACAAATCATTATCATCAGAAGCATCCTTAATCAACTTCTTCAACAGTTGGACCAGAGTCCCCACCAGCAGCACCACCACCTGGGGCACCGCCTGGGAATCCGCCTGGAGCGCCACCTGGAGCACCACCTGGGGCACCACCAGCAGCTTGGTAGGCAGCAGCCATTATTGGGTTGGCAATACCTTCCAATTCCTTTTGCTTATCGGAGTATTCTTCAGTAGTGGCAGCTTGAGAAGCATCTAACCAGCTGATAGTTTCATCCACAGCAGTAGTCAATTTCTGTTTGTCATCTTCTGGGATCTTGTCTTTCATTTCACCATCAGTGATAGAGTTCTTCAATTGATAAGCATAAGATTCCAAACCATTCTTAGCTTGAACTCTAGCAGCTTCCTTTTCATCCTCTTCCTTGAACTTCTCAGCTTCACTAACCATTCTTTCGATATCTTCTTTGGATAATCTACCTTTGTCGTTGGTGATGGTGATCTTTTGTTGTTTACCAGTACCTTTTTCAACAGCAGAAACATTCAAGATACCATTTGCATCGATATCGAAAGTAACTTCAATTTGTGGAACCCCTCTTGGAGCTGGTGGGATACCAGACAATTCGAATTTACCCAACAAATTGTTGTCTTTAGTCTTAGCTCTTTCACCTTCAAACACTTGAATTAACACACCTGGTTGGTTATCAGCATAAGTGGAGAAAGTTTCAGACTTCTTAGTTGGGATGGTGGAGTTTCTTGGAATCAATTTGGTCATGATACCACCAGCAGTTTCAATACCCAAAGATAATGGAGCAACATCCAATAATAATAAGTCTTGAGTCTTGGAGGAAGTGTCACCAGTTAAAATAGCAGCTTGCACAGCAGCACCATAAGCGACAGCTTCATCTGGGTTGATAGATCTGTTTGGTTCTTTACCATTGAAGTAGTCACTGACTAATTTTTGCACCTTTGGAATTCTAGTAGAACCACCAACCAACACAATTTCGTTGATTTGAGATTTGTCAATCTTGGCATCTTTCAACACCTTTTCAACAGGATCAATGGTAGATCTGAATAAATCAGCACACAATTCTTCGAATCTGGCTCTGGTAATAGAAGTGTAGAAGTCGATACCTTCATATAAGGAGTCAATTTCAATGGAAGTTTGAGCAGAAGAAGATAAGGTTCTCTTAGCTCTTTCACAAGCAGTTCTCAATCTTCTCAAAGCTCTTTGGTTACCAGATAAGTCCTTCTTGTTCTTTCTCTTGAATTCATTAATGAAGTGGTTGACTAATCTGTTATCGAAATCTTCACCACCCAAGTGAGTATCACCAGCAGTAGCCTTGACTTCGAAGATACCTTCATCAATAGCCAATAACGAAACATCGAAAGTACCACCACCCAAATCGAAGATCAAGACGTTTTGTTCACCGGCGGTGTTGGACTTCTTATCCAAACCATAAGCAATAGCAGCAGCAGTAGGTTCATTAATGATTCTCAACACGTTCAAACCAGCAATTAAACCAGCGTCTTTAGTGGCTTGTCTTTCAGAGTCATTGAAGTAAGCTGGAACGGTAACAACAGCATCAGTGATCTTACCACCCAAGTATCCTTCAGCAGTTTCTTTCATTTTACCTAAAACCATAGAAGAGATTTCTTCAGGGGTAAAAGTCTTAGTTTCACCTTTGAACTCCACTTGAACGTTTGGTTTACCGTTCTTTTCAATAACTTTAAATGGGAAGTGTTTGATATCAGCTTGTAATTGTTCTTCATTGAACTTTCTACCAATCATCCTCTTGGCGTCGAAAACAGTGTTAGAAGGGTTCATAGCAGCTTGATTCTTAGCAGCATCACCAATCAATCTTTCAGTGTCGGTGAAGGCCACATAAGAAGGAGTGGTTCTATTACCTTGATCATTTGCAATGATTTCAACTCTGTCATTGGTGAAGTGTGCCACACACGAGTAAGTAGTTCCTAAATCAATACCAATAGCTTTAGACATTTTTTTCTTTTTCTTTTGTGATTGTATTAATTATTGAAAGTCTAAATCAGCAAAGGTATAATCACCAGTTTATATAGTTTTTTGCAGTCGATCAGTTTTAGTTGCGAATTTCTAGAAAATTCGAGGCCAATCTGTGGGGCGATTAGGCGCCGCACGCATTCTGGCATATTCTAGAGGGACAAGGAAGGGTGAAGAATAGTATGGAATTTTTACGTTTTGAGGCACTACGCCGTACTGGCATACACAGAATCCCGTAGAAGACATCAGCAGAATACTGTGGAAGGTAGAAAGTAACTGCAGGTGAAAAAAGTCAACCGCGTGAGAGTGCTGGCACGGCGTGGCACTAACTGGCGGCGGGATTGACGGTAGCGCCGAGCGGAAAAATTCAGTCAGGCCACGCAACCCTTTGCACCCTGAAGGAAACGTCTGCAAAGATGCACAAAACCCGTCTGACACCAGCATAACAAAAAAAGCTATGAAAAAAAAACGTATAGGGACAAGAAAGTAGGAATAAGAGAGACGGAGAGTGGGATTAGAGGATTTTTTTTGTAGGTAGACATAGACAGAAAGTGTACCCCATGTGGTCAAACCTTAACTTTGACATGAATATACATTTCAACTAAAGCACATTCCTAACTATATGGTCGTTCACCTGGCCATCTAAGGAATCGTTACCAGTGAAACTAACGGTGGTTTTCAAGTAGTCCTGGTGCTTGATGGCTGCCAATGCGTAACATGCACTGCTGATAGCAAAGAAGACAGCAACCACAATCAAACTGGTGGTTTGTACAAGCAAACTCAACCATTGAATAACACTCATCAACAAGTAGAACCCACATCTTGGCCAGTTCTCATCGAAGTTCTTGATGAAGTTAGTGAAGGTATCGGTCAATGGGCAGATCTTCAATAAAAATGGAACTTCCACGAACAAAACCACCAAAGCTTGAACAATACATATAATGGAGAATATTATGACTAAGGAGGCATGGAAGATGTTGGCAATCCCCAATGCCAAACATAAAAACATGGTTAATAAACTGATCCATTGCCCATACAAAGAAAAGTTCTTCTTTTTGAAATCTTCAGAGAAACCTCCAAAAAGGTTGGAAAAAATTGACTGGATATTCATGTTGGTTTTAGGATTATCAAGTTTAAGCTTAGATCTGTTCTCAATGGCTTATATGGTTCGAGATTCTTCAGTTAAAAGCTATTCGAGTGTTGATTGTGTTGTTAAAAATTTAGGACTGCGCTCGTTTATGACCAGCTTCCGCAATTTTTTGACAACTTTGTGGCCGCAGACCGTTTGTGATCTAGTTTTAGAGCCTGTTACAAAGTTTGCATAAAAAAGACACTAGCGTGCGTTATTGTGCGTTTTGTTACAAGATTAGAAGTAAGAAGCATCTTTTGTGGTACCTATTGTATTTGTGGAATTTATAACCCTTAGTCGCTGAAACACAAACAGGAAAAAGGGCATCGACATTCTTTATACTACGTTCCTTCCTTAACTATAAAACAAAAGAAGCCTGCAAATGGGACAAGAAGTCGTTATAGGACTTGTGGGGAAACCTAGTTCGGGTAAGTCTACCACATTGAATGCGTTGACCGACGCCAACGCCAAAATAGGGTCATTCCCGTTCACAACCATTGAACCCAATAAGGCTACAGGATACTTGGAAGTGGAGTGTGCCTGTAAGAGGTTTGGGCTCGAGTCCAAGTGTAAACCCACCTATGGGTTTTGTGAAAATGGTAGAAGGGGTGTTCCTATCATGTTATTGGACGTGGCAGGGTTGGTGCCCAATGCTCACTTGGGTAGAGGACTAGGAAATAAGTTCTTGTCGGATTTGACAGAAGCCGACTGTTTGATCCATATAGTGGATGTCAGTGGTACCACTGACAGCGAGGGGAAGCAGACAAGGGGATACGATCCCTTAAAAGATATAGAGTGGTTGCAAGATGAGATTTTCCGGTGGATCTTGGGTAACTTGAAAGAGAGATGGGGGTCTGTGGTGAGGAAGCATGTGGGCACTAAATCTTCCACATTGGAAACTTTGAGGGCACAGCTCGGTGGGTACTACGCCAACAAGCAGTTGATCGCCAAGTGTCTTGACGATATCCCCGATTTACCACCGCTACAAGACTGGGACGATGAGATGATAGAACGAGTGGTGAAATCATTCATGAAGCACAAATTCCCTACAGTTTTGGCTCTTAATAAGATGGACCACCCCGACAGTGATAAGAATGTCAGTAAAATCATCTTGAAGTACCCTGATAGTAAATGTGTGTTGACATCGTCGATTACAGAGGTGCTATTAAGGAAACTTGCCAACCAAAACTACATCAAGTACGAGTCAGGCACGGAGTTCATAGATACCAAAGAAGATCTCCCCGACCTGGATCTTAAGCCGTTGGACGAAAAACTCAAGACCAGAATCGAAAATATCAGAGACTTGGTGTTATACCGGTTCGGATCCACTGGTGTGGTGCAATTGTTACAAGCAGCAGCCGATCTATTGGACTTGGTACCAGTATACACCGTCAGAAACATCAATAATTTCACCGGGGCATCGGGGTCAGAGGTGTTCCGTAACTGTTTGCTTGTCAAAAGAGGCACTTCGGTCATCTCTGTGGCCAGAAAAGTAATGGGAGATGTCACTATAGCAGCTATAGAGACAGTTGGAAACAAAAAAGTCGGTGAGGAAGACACTGTGGATATCAACAAGAACGATATTTTAACGTTCAGAGTGGTGCCAGGTGCCAATAACTGAAAATAGACTTTTAGCCTGTATTTGTACATAACACAATAAAATCTCATAGACGATATTTTTTTTTTATCTTTTCCATCTTATTCCTACATTTGCAGACCTATTGTTTTAATAGTGCAAAAACAGTTGAGATGAGTGAAACCGAACCAGTAAAAAGCGTAGAGAAAGCAGCCGAGGAAACCCCCAAAGCTTCTGAGACAGAAGAACAAAACTCACAACCAACAGGTATCAAGTCTGAAAAGCTCACAAACGAACAAGAACAGAAACTACAAACATTGATATCAAAAATCCCACAAATTTTGAAGAAATTGAAAGACCCACAGTACGACGAGATCTTTGGCTACAGAATCAATGTCGCTGGCGAAGAGTACGTGGAAGAAGCCATAAGGAACGAAATCTTATTGAAGTTTTTGATTGCCAATGACTACGACGTGTCAACTACTATCGACAAAGTAGCTGAAACTATCAATTGGCGGGCAAATTTCCAGCCATTGTCGGCCGCTTACAACGAGAAGTTTCCCGAACAATTGAACGACTTGGGTGTCATCACCAACATTCCTTCGGTCCAAATTGACAATTACCGAATCGGAACTTGGAACCTTTACGGAAATGTAAAGGACCCCAAAGTGCTATTTGATAAATTCGGAGGTAATGACTCTAAGAGACCGGGTACCACATTCTTGAGATGGAGAGTCGGGTTAATGGAGAGATGTTTGCTGTTTATCGATTACCAGGACCCACTGAATCACAAAATCGTCCAGGTGCACGATTATAATAATGTATCTATGTTTAGAATCGATAAGGGCATGAAAGCTGCTACTAAAGAAATTGTCAAGATTTTCGGGGACAACTACCCCGAGCTTTTGTCTACAAAGTTCTTCATCAATGTGCCCACGCTTATGAGCTGGGTGTTCGGGTTCTTCACCACCATTGGTGTTATCAGCCAGGAAACATTACAGAAATTCAGACCCTTAAACCATGGAAACTTGTCTGAGTGGTTTCCTAAGGACAGCTTGCCTGCTGCGTACAATGGAGGCAAATCTTCCACGGTCGAGTCGTTGTTCGACTTAGACAAATCGAAAGATGCCACTATTCCTGCATACGGGAAGGTTATCTTGGAAAAGTTAAACAAGTCCAATATTGAGGAATTGAACTTGTCAGTTGAGTAGAAGGGCCCATTGGCTGATGTGTGTGTGTTTTTTTCGTTTATATTTCTCCTTTATGATTCTTAATAGCTTGTATGCCATAATTTGTGTATATCAGGGTGTTTTCTCTTTCTTGTAGTCATTAACTAGACATGAGCAGTTTTGTATCTGTGGTTTCCATTATGTTGTGTTTATGTATTTGTGATGAGTAAAAATAAGGCTCGCGATATTTATCATTTAAGCTACATATGGCGGACTACTATCAGCTCTTAGAAGTGCCCTACGACGCCACTTCCGAGGTGATATCAAAGAAGTTCAAAAAGCTAGCCGTGAAGTACCACCCCGATAAGTCTAAAGATCCCAAACACCATGAGTTATTCATTAAAATCAACCAGGCGTATGAGACTTTAAAATCTCCTGAATCAAAACGAAAATATGATCTATCACATAACATTAACACTGCTCCTAGACATTACGGTACAGGGAACAGTGGAGATGATGACTACTGGCTTGATGAGGTCACCAATTTGAAGCCTGGCCAGTTCTATTATATGAATCCAGGACACGCCCCTTCCACCGGAGGGTATGCGTGGAGTCATTTCAGGACGTATTTTGCCTCGGAGGACTTGCTCGAGAAACAAAGACAGGCTCAGATGGAGAAAATACGAAGAGATGTGGAACTCAAGAAGGCCAGAGAAGAGGCAGAGAGACAGAAGGAGCTTTTGAGGAGACGTGAAAGAGAGAAAGCCATGAAAGAAGAGATGGAGAAGATGAAGGCATACCAACAGCAGAACGCACAGACACCACAGCCTAAAGATGCTTTTGAGTCTAACCTATACAACCAGAGGAAAAAACAGGCGTACAGAGCGCAATGGTCTGAGCCGTTTAGGCCGTACGATAATGACATATTTAATACTAATTTTGCATCACGATCATCTAGATCTTCCGACTCTGAGAACAAGGAATCCCAGCAGAAAACGGAGCCAGAACCAGAACCAGAACCGGTAGAGGTACTAGAGGATCTGGAAGAAGAAGAAGGTGACATGACTAACGAAAGTGGGTCATCCAGTGGATCAAGTCTGACTGCCTCTACCGTGCATGGTAAGGGCGCCGAGTCTGATCCTATTGTTGTTGATGACGATATGGAAAGTGGCAGGGAAATGTCTGAGGGGGTGGAAGTTGAACATGGGCAAAGTAGGCCTAGCACTGTTGGCTCTGAGTCGTACCAGAATCAACCGGAGGTGGAACCAGAATCGTTCACAGAACTGCAATCACAAGAGAATACGTATTCATCCAGAAGCAACAAACCACAGCCAGAAAGAAGTCAATTCTCCACTTCAGATCCAGAAGATATGGAACAGCAGAATACTGAAGAGCAGCCAAATAAACGGCATAAGCGTTCTTCATTTTACACAGATATTGAAGATGCTTTACGACCTGATATTGGGCAGGATGATTTGTATGAAATCAAGGATAGTTTGCCCAGGTACGATGCAGAAGACGTTTTCAAACCAACAGGACTTGAACCTCCTAGTAAGCGGTTCAAACTGGCTGAGTATTCCAACGGCACTACCAAGGCAGATACGATTCATATTCCCATCAATAAGTCATTCATCAAGGGCCATCCAGTGCCAACTCCTTCAGAAACTTCTTCCTTGACGATGTTGGACTTCAATGCATCCCCAAAAGTTACTTCTATAGTACCTCCAACCCCACCGACGTTCACAGTGGATGCAAATATGCTTCAAGCTACGTGGGACCGATACGTGCAAGAGATTCTAGTGTACCAGCAAGAATTTATGGATTATAGGACCCAGATAGTCAAATACCAAGCGGAACGAGCTTCTAGAGATACGGACTTGGCTCAGGTGTACAACAGCGACTACGATGCTTTCAAGGTGTACTTGACGTGCCTCAATCAGGATTCTGAGGTCCTAGCTAAATACGCAGAAGCCACTAAGCAGTTCACCCAGACTATGAAAGCATACCAGCAAAACTGCGATTGGGTGCAACTCACCAGCCACGCAAACAAATAGGGCTGCCATATGCTGTATTGGTGACGTATTCGTGGTACACAGCTTAGCTAAGACAAATGGTATGAATTTTGATGAAATGTGAAAATGAATGTCTATATAATGTTAGTTTAATAAGATACATGCCCAAGGCTCTCCTCGGAGACAACTATCAGGGTTAATTAATATCTACAAATGACGAGCAGCTCATACTCTTTATAGTGAAAAAAAGTTGTCACATATAGTTGCAAAAAGAGAGATGTAATCATATGCAGTACATAACATCTCTACTGGTGAGAAAAGCAGCACGTATAATGGGTTCTGCAAAACTTTGCCCTCGCACGACATTTTTAACAAAGTTACGCGGTTGAAATATTTACTTAGTAGTGGTTACAGTAAAACACAAAACACTTAAACGTCAACAACTCATGAATAAGCAACGGCAACTTCTTGTTCTCGTGGGAGTGTTGTTCCATGTGTTCTACCTATGGTCGATCTTTGATATCTATTTCGTGTCGCCTTTGGTGCACGGAATGGACCAGCACGTTTCCAATCCCGAGCCGCCAGCGAAGCGTTTAGTGTTGATTGTGGGAGACGGATTAAGAGCCGATAAAACGTTCCAAAAACTCCACCACCCCAAAACTGGCGAGTACAAGTATATGACACCGTTCTTGAGAGATATTGTGCTCAACAAGGGGAGATATGGGATCTCCAATACCAGAATGCCTACTGAATCCAGACCTGGACATGTGGCCTTGATCTCTGGGTTCTACGAAGATGTCAGTGCCGTCACAAAGGGGTGGAAGGAGAACCCTGTAGACTTCGATTCCTTTTTCAACCAAAGCACACACACCTATTCGTTTGGGTCGCCTGACATTCTTCCTATTTTTTCTATTGGAGACGTGGTGCCAGGCAGAATTGATTGTCATATGTACGGCCACGAATTTGAAGACTTTACTTCGAATAGTATTGATTTGGACACCTTTGTGTTTGACCACTTCAACGGGTTGCTTGATAACTCCACCACCAATAAGACATTGGATTTCGAGTTGAGAAAAGATGGTAACGTCTTCTTTTTGCACTTATTGGGACTTGACACTGCTGGACACGCTTACAGACCTTACTCGGCTGAGTACTACGATAACTTGCAATACGTGGATGCCGAGTTGTCCAAGCTAGTGCCAAAGATCGAGAAGTTCTTTGGTGACGATAAAACGGCTTTCGTATTCACTGCGGATCACGGAATGTCTGATTTTGGTTCTCACGGTGATGGGCACCCAGATAACACTAGAACACCTTTAGTGGCATGGGGAGCTGGTGTTAAAGAGCCAAAGGTCGCTACAGACTTAGATTTGGCTTTGCAAGATCCTGTGAAATCGGGTTATGAAGCTGACTACTTTGACACATGGGAATTCGATCATTTGGTAAGAAACGATGTTAAACAGGCCGACATTTCCCCATTGATGGCATATTTGATCGGTACAAACTACCCAAAGAATTCTGTGGGTGAACTACCTTTGGATATCTTGTCAGATCCAACCCTTCAAAAAATCAAGGGGTTGTATGCCAATGCTTTGGCGTTGATTGAACAATATAATGTTAAAGAGCATGAGGTCTACAATCATCAGTTCAAGTTCAAACCATACAAGCATTTTGAAGATTACAAAATAGAACAATACAAATCTGACATTGAGCAGATGCTTGCAGAGTTAGAAGTCACAGGCGAGAATAAGGACTTGGAAGACAAGGTGATTTTGTTGTGTAAAGAGTTGATTGACGAGTCTTTGAAAGGGTTAAACTACCTTCAGACCTATAACTGGATGTTCTTGAGAACCATGGTGTCTTTAGGTTTTGTTGGGTGGATTATCTTCTCATTCATCATTTTCTTGAAATTGTTCATTCTCAAAGAGAATATCCCAGAACAAACCAATGTGTTCTACAACGTTACCTTTGGTACTGCCACGGCAGCCATTGCTTACGTGTTATACTACCAGGCTTCTCCATTCAATTATTATATGTACTCAGCATTCGTTGTGTACTTTTGGTATGAAATCTTGATCAACAAACAGAATTTGGTCAACGGGTTCGGTGAATTGTTCAGCAACATGAATTTCTTTACCAAGAACTTGGTGATAATTTCGTTTATCGGGATGTATGAAAGTATCGTCTACGGATTTTTCAACAGAGTGATTTTTTCCATTTTATTCGTGTTGATTGGTGTATATCCTGCATTCTACAAGATAGATTTGAAGCTGAAAGTGCTTTGGTTCTTGACATGTTGTTTCATGACCGTTTTCACGAACTTAAACCCTATAAAGACTGAGGATTTAATGCAGATAAACTCCGGTTCCGTGGTATGTTTGATTATCGGTGCTTTTGGGTATGCTTACTTAAACGAAAAGTTCAAAATAGACTCATTCACCAAAAAATTGCTTATTTTACAGAATCTTTGCATCATTACAATGACAGTGAGTGCCAATGTAGCAATCGTTTCATTGCAAAAAAGACAAGGGTTACCGCTAGCAAGTCAAGTGTCGAGTTGGATCATTTTTATTGTGTCCTTGATTGTCATTCCGGTGCTGTACAGCTACAATGCCACTTCAAATTATGAGATTAGGTTATTAATCATTTTCTTGACATTCGTGCCAACGTTCATCATCTTGACAATCTCCTTCGAATTGTTGTTCTACATAGGGTACTCTCTCACGTTGTTGCAGTGGTTAGTGATAGAGAAGAAATTAAAGGCTCATACTTCCAGTAAATGGGGACAGAGTCTTAGAGTCACTATCATTGGGTTCTTCTACTTACAGTTGGCATTCTTTGGTACTGGTAATATTGCATCAATCTCGTCTTTCTCATTGGACTCAGTTTACAGATTGATCCCAGTTTTTGACCCTTTCCCAATGGGGGCGTTGTTAATGCTTAAGTTGATCGTACCTTACGTGTTATTGTCCACATGCTTGGGAATCATGAATTACCAGTTAGGTATTGAAAAGTTCACTATCTCCACATTGATCATTAGTACCAGTGACATTTTGTCATTGAACTTCTTCTTTTTGGTCAAGACCGAAGGAAGTTGGTTGGATATAGGTACAACCATTTCCAACTACGTGCTAGCCATGTTGAGTTCCCTTTTCATGTTGATTCTTGAATTAGTGAGTTCAATAGTATTGAAAGGTGTGAAGTTCACAGAGAGAGAAAAGGAAAGCACGACTAAGACCAACGTCAATGGCATTGCAAAAAGTAAAGATTCCGCGGATTCATTAGGGACTTCTACATCTGGGGCCGCTAGGAACATTAACGGAGTACTGGCTGCAAAACGTAGGCAATTGTAAGTAGTTATAAAAATACACTATATACTATATGAGTCAGCGCACCACAAAAGAAAAAAGAAAACTGAAAAAACTGAAAAATTAAATCTTACTCCTCCACACCACTGCAATCACCATGACCATCCAAAAAAAACATGTGTTGATGATCGACAACTACGATTCGTTCACCTGGAACTTGTACCAGTACTTGAACCAGAGTGAGTACTGTGATAGAGTCGATGTGTATCGTAATGACGAGCTTACTATCGCCCAAGTGGAAAACGAAATACAGCCTGATTTAATCTTTATTAGTCCTGGTCCCGGCCATCCCTCCACCGATGCCGGAATCAGTAAAGATCTTATCGACTATTTCAAAGGAAAACTTCCTATTGTAGGAGTGTGTATGGGATTACAGTGTATGTTTGAAGTTTTTGGTGGTAATGTGGGATATGCTGGAGAGATTGTGCATGGAAAGACCACCACTATAAAGCACGACGGGAAAGGATTGTTTAACCATGTGCCGCAAAGCGTGGCTGTGACAAGATACCACTCATTGGCAGGTAGTTTCTCTACATTGCCAGACTGCTTGGAAGTCACTGCTCGCACCGAATCCAATCCAGAGATTATTATGGGTGTGAGACACAAAGAATATGCCATTGAAGGAGTGCAATTCCACCCTGAATCCATTTTGACTGAAGCAGGGCAAATCATTATTGACAACACTTTGAAGATCAATGGTGCTTACTGGGAAGAATCTAAGAGTGAATCCACAAAGCCAAAATCAGAAAATATCTTGCATAAGATCTACGATCAAAGAAGAAAAGATTACGATGAGATAAGCACATTACCGGGCAAGACATTTGAAGAACTAAAAATTTACTTGGACAATGGCTTGGCTCCTGCTGCTATTAACTTCTATGAACGCTTGGCACAAACAAAGAAGGACGGTAAGAACATCATATTAAGTGAGTTCAAGAGAGCTTCTCCTTCTAAGGGAATCATCAATATCAAGGCCAATCCGGTGACACAAGCATCTACTTATGCTAAAAATGGTTGCTCTGCAGTGTCTGTGTTGACAGAGCCAACTTGGTTCAAAGGATCTATAGAAGACATGTCATTGATACGCAAAGCCGTGGGCAGCTTGGACAACAGACCAGCAGTTTTGAGAAAAGAGTTTATCTTCAACGAGTATCAGATTTTGGAAAGCCGTTTATATGGAAGCGACTCGGTTTTGTTGATTGTGAAGATGTTGGAGCCAAGTTTATTGGCCAAATTGTATGATTACTCTTTAAGTTTGGGCATGGTCCCGCTTGTGGAGATCAACAACGAAGAAGAATTAAAAGTTGCATTGACATTGGGCAAAGACGAACCTATGGTGATTGGTGTCAATAATAGAAACTTGACCAATTTTAACGTCGACTTGAATACGACCACCAACTTGCTCGATGGTATCAGACAAGCAAACAGAGACATCATTGTGTTGGCATTGAGTGGGATCACCAGCGTGGACGATGTGGTGAAATACAAAAGCCAGGGCGTTGACGGATACTTGATCGGTGAAAGCTTAATGAGAGCAGAAGAAGAAGGTAAGGCAGGTGAGTTTTTGCACCAGTTGTGTAACTGCTAAAGAGATACATAGTTGGAATATTAAATAGACATCTTATTGTGAATAAAAGAAAAGTGAATTTTGCAGTCAGTACGATGAAAAGGATTTATCTGTAGATGTTGCAAATTTGTGATAAAATATTTGTCCTTATACAAAGCACACCCTTTGTGAATCAAATAACATAAATCTGAAAGCATGCTGAATGTATAGAATATCAGTAAAAAATGCAAAGACCGCCCCAAACTCAATATGCTAATCATTTATGATCTACTATATCTGCAATCAGGCCACTGTTGCAAGTAACTACCGTCTGAGACACTATTCTGGGCAACAGACTCCACCCAACAAAATCATAGATTAGCACCAAGCGGGGTCGATTAAGGACATGGATCAGCATTATCAATGTAGGAACGCAGATCAATCGACTACACACTACCCTTTGGCAGACGCCTTAAGCCAGACCCTTCAGGCCCCCCTAGGACCTCTCAGACCTTTCTCAGACCTTTCTCAGACCTCTCTCAGACCTCTCTCAGACCCTATTCAAGGTCCTGAGAAGGAGCTCAGAAGGGTCTAGGCCGGGTCTAGGCCCCAGGTTCGTATCTTCCGCTATACAGGACGGGTAAGATTTACCTTCAACAAAGCGCACTTGGTTTAGTGGTAAAATCCAACGTTGCCATCGTTGGGCCCCCGGTTCGATTCCGGGAGTGCGCATTTCTTTTTTCGATTTATTTTCAAACCCCAGAATTTCTGGCAGGTGTGCAAAGTCTAACCTACACCCCACCGGACGTGATTTGGAAACAAAAAGATTTACGTCTCTAATTCTTTTTGTAACAATGGACTACGAGTTTGTGTAACATTAAATTTCAAATTGAAGTAAAGTACAAATAAATATATCGTAAGTCATTTAGAATCAGTTATTAACTGATGTAATTGGCTCTATTTTTTAAAGCTTCAGCGAACCCCATAGCTAAAGGCCAAACTGGGGCATCTGCCAAAATCCTGACACCCAAGAATAAACACTTATTAGATAACTTTATCAATTTTAAAGAATTGACGATTAATTTGGAATCGGAATTGGTCTCGATTAAGTTTCTGATACTTTCGTAGTTTTCAAAATCAAGTAAATTGCTGCTGTAACTAAGGGAGATTATCTTTTCACAATTCTTCAAAATTCTTTCACATTTCAACCATAAGATCTTCTCTGTTATTCCCAACCTTATCCCATGGTCCTTGTCATTAATTTGTTCGATATAGTACAAGAACTGAGAAATCAATAGTAATGACACAAACACGCATGTGACAAAGAACACAGGGGTCCTTAAATTATTTTCAGTGGTGTTATTCACTACCAAGATATTTTGGTTCCACAATGTCATGATATCAATGGAGTAGCCTATCAGTTCTTTCAATCCTTCAAAATCGAGATGTAAGTTGTCCAAATGAGAGTTCATCTCATCCCAGTCTCGGTAGACGATTCTGTCAATAATGGGTGCTAAATTAACAGCAATTTTGATCTTAGCTAAATGGTAAAGTGGGAGGATCAACTTGAGTTCATGACACTCATCTAACAAATGATTATTGGACTCGTTGATAGTCAACATTCCACCATTCCTTACAAAGTTCATTTCCCATGATTTAATCAGATGAAGAAGATTGGAGTTGTTAAGCCTCCAGTTAATATGATCGAATTTGGTGTAGACCTTATTGGGTCTAAGCTTATTGAACTGCTCTTGTATCTTTTCATGCACATACATCAAAAGCGTCAAGAGGTTGTTCATATTGAGGTCCATCACTTCATAGTTGTCCAATTTGGCAATATTCAGTTTAAGGTCCCCATTGTTACTGAGCTTAATGATATCTTCATTGATTCCCTGCTTTTTGAGTTCTTTCATCCATGTTTCACTATTTTCACACCTCCAAAGATCTTCGTTGATACAGAAGTTCCCACACGTTATGCTTGACGCATTAATAAGAATCGTCAAATCAAGAATGGTAGAAGTTCTGAACTGCTGAAGCATATAGAACACAGACATGGTTCTAATTCTACTCTGGGCCATGATGAAGTAGTCGAAGTTCCTTTGGACAAGAGAATTGTAATCGGGACTGTCTTTGGAAGGAGCACCGCCATTGGAAGATGAATTACCATTACCATTGGAAAACTCTGCATTATCTGAAGAGCTGGTTATGGATGCTGGTGGAATCAAGAATTTTTCCAATGGTTTATGGAAATTGGTAGACTTGATAAGTCCAACCATGGATTTCATCTGCCTTGAAGTGATTTCAGTCATAACCGGTTCACTCAAGAACATGGAAATAAATATGTGAAGCACAAGACACTGATGAGCCATCAATGGAACTTTCTTGAATTGCAAATTGTCCAAAGTGACCTCCTTCTCAAAGAAGTTTTGGATGTGGTACTTGGACAAATTGAAAAGCAACAAAGTGGTGGCATCGTTATACGAATATAACGCTCCGATTGAAGCCATAGCAAGAAGGAGTGGGATATACTCAAATTTGTCTACCATAGGATTCCGCAATGAGGGCAAGTGCACAAATGGGAAGTATTTGTTGAACTCCCTCTCGTACAACTTCATGTAGCTATTAAGCTCATCAAGCTTTGGAAACTGATAGTCGCTAAGGTTACTCATGACCATTATTTTGTCTCTCAATTCTTCATTGAAGATATTCTTGCGGGAAGCGTCCATCTTAGGTGCATTATCGAAGGAGGTTTTGGGAACGTTGTTATTGCTTTCAAGGGAAGAAAAATTACCAGCAGTTTTGTTCTTTGAAGGCTCCACCGGAGGATTTACCTCATTAGGTGGTTGAGGAACAGGAGGAAGTGGTTCGTGGTCAGTTCCCTCGAAATGCTTGCTGAGATCCAGTTGTCTTTTCATGAATAAGCTGGTGATCTCGTCACCTGGCGACTGGTTGTTGGAACGAAGAAACGAGAAGTCAGCCTGGGTGTGTGGGGCAAACTGGTTTCCCGACTGGTCATGTAGCTGATTATTAACATGGTTTTGAAACTCTTCCATGTTGTGAAAATTAGGGTCGTAAGGCGTATTGATGATATCCTGAAGCCAGTCTCCATTATCTGATATTGAATCTCGTTCAAAGGGAAGTGAGTTAGACATGACCTTGTGTTGCTGAGAACTCACAGAAGGATGGTTTGAAAGGTGCAAATCGTTGAAGAGTTGCGCTTGCTCATACGACAGATTCTTGTGATGTTTCTGAGACTCAGGAAGATCGGTGGATCTTCTTTTACCGTCACTTGTGGCTGCCTGGGACTGACCCATACTGGTATCTTGGCTCGTAGCAGAAGCTGGACCGGAAATAGGGTCCACGTTCTGAGGCGATTGTACAGGGGTGGTGCCTTTCAAATGGTGAGGATGTTTGGGGTTGCTGAAGTGACCAAAAAAAGCGGCCTTCTGCTCCAAAAAATCCTTTTTGAACAACTCATTTGAAGGAGTGTGACTCTGTGACTGTGGGTACACGTCCATATGGCCCATGCCATTCCAGTCCATATTCATATCGAAGTTTGTGAGCATGGGACTGGTGTACTCCATATGCTCACTACCCCCACCACCGCCATTTGCCGCGTCTTCTTCACGGATCATGTTGAACTGGGAGCTACTGAGTGGATGGGGCTGGGTCGAAGACACGGCGGAGAACGAGTTGTGGCGAGGAAACAAGTTTTTGTTGTTGTCGTTGAACGCAGGGGTAGATGAGGAAGCCGACGAGAGTGAGTGTCTCGATTTAGGTTTATCACTAAGGCCGGAATTGGCAGAACTACCGGACCCTGGGGCCGACTGGGACACTGCTTCTGCAGGCAAAGGGGCATTCGCACGGGTGTTGTTGTGCAAGACAATGATATGTTCGTTATTAAGATTGGGACTTTCGTGGTCTTTGCTGTTGCGCCTCATAATATTGGGCAAATTGGTATGGAGCTTTTGTTGGTGCCGTAACACAAGGTCTCTCCGAGCAAAACATCGGCCACAGGCAGCACATTGGAACGGCTTCTCGTTGGTATGGCTCCTTTCGTGACGTTTTAAATGCTCCAAACGAGCAAAAGCCCTGGTGCAAATTGAACACATATGGGGTCTGGGCTTATCAGTCTTTATTTGCTGAGATTTTTTGGGTATAGGTAGCGTCGGAGTGTTGGTGGCAGGCGTTGCCAACGTTGGGGTGAACGAAGGACTGGAAAGGTCCTTAAAGTCGAGCGATAAATCCATCATTTGGTCGCCCATAATTTTGTTGAATTGAAGGGTGTGGGAATGTTAAAAAAAAAAGTTCGAGTAAATAGATTCTTTTCGTGTGGGCTTAACAATGACTAGTTGTTGTGTTGATAGTACAGTAATAGTAAGTGAGCTAGTTCCACTTCTTGCTTAATAATTGAGTGAAAGAGACGTGAACATTCACAATTACTTGCTGTTGTGTGTCGATTATTAAAAGTAATGAAATAAAAGGAATTGGCACCTTTATTTCCCCAGAAAATTTTTGGTGAGAAGTTTTTTTTTTTATTTTTCTTTTTTTATTTTGTGCAAAACCGAAAAAAAAAAAAAAATCAATGACACCAATGAGAGTGTTAAACCAATTTGTTTGCAAACAAAGGCGTATGGCGACAAAATTAAAAAAACAGGGTTGAACTTAGTTAACGGCCACAAGTAACGGCAGGATTCTAAGCCAGTGGGCATAATTGCGCTCGCCCTAGTTATTTTTTCTGGAATGTCGGCATAGTTAACTCGTATTTCCCTGGTATTATTTTCTACACTGACACGGAGTTTGCTTTTGCCTGATAGACTTTTTTTTTGGGCACTTTCTGGGAAATTTCCTGGGGAAATGACTGCACAGAGCGCAAAACAAATTCAGCAAGGGAGAAACAAGTAGCGATCTTTGAGATTGTTTTGAGGTACTGCAATGGTTTTGTGTAACTTTAAATTACTCGATTCGGTAAACATAATAGCTGTGTTAATGTTGTCGGTGTAATTTTCATTCACACTGGGCCGGCCTCAACTACCGTAACGCTGGCCTGTAATTGAAAACCCAGTGGATCTCTATGTAATTTCAGCCCCTTCTGTTTACGAGCGCACCGCCCGTCAACGCTACGGCTTCGCACCACAGATTACGACCGCTGGCATGACACATTTGACTCTTTCTATTTAAGCTATATATGATTTACTACAAGAGGGGCGGCTCTTTCCATAGACTTTGCCCGTTTTTAACCCCGTTATGTTATTATTTTACGGGTTATCTTTGGACCTTGAGGTGAGCCGTGTGAAAATTCGGGAATCTTATTTTTCCCTTACTTTGATTGGTACACGCCATAAAGATGTATGTCTGGTTTTGTCTGGGGTCGCGAACTGGTTTCTTTTGTGTGTGATAGATGAAGTTACTCATCACAACAGGTGCCACCGTTACGTTCAAAGAGCTCGTGGCTTTTGCCGTTTCCGACGCATTTGTCGACGCAGTGCAGGCGTGCGGGTTCACCACGTTGTACGTCCAGTACGGGAACGAGATAAAAGATGGTGTCCACGTCTCACACAACTATATTAATGAGCAGTTTAGATCCACCACTGTGTTTAAGGCGCTCGAGTTACCACCCGGGGAACAGCTTTTTAGGGCTGGAAAGCTCGACGTGGTGTTCTTCCCCATTACAGCAGACTTGGGGTCGTACATAGAGGCGGCAGACGTGATTGTGAGCCATGGAGGAACTGGGACCTTAATCGACATTCTTAACCATAATAAGAAATTGATCGTGGTGTATAATGAGAATCTTATGGGCAATCATCAGTACGAGGTGGCCAAGGAACTTGAGATAATGAACCATTGTGTGATATTCCCGTCCAGCGGGTTACAAATAGGCGCTTTTGCCGTGACGTTGGACGCGTTGGTCACAGACCGCCATAGGCTAACGCCATACAGTGGTGGGAATGGTGACGTGGTGCAGAAAATCGTGTATCAGGAATTGGCGTCATCCAAGAAGAGGTCTTGGTGGTAGAAGGCGCAGATGTGTTGTAACAGTGACATTCACAAAGAGGGGTGAGTGAGTATTTTCGTACAAGACGAGTCTTGTTAATTTCATAGACTATATATAGGGTAAATTCATGGGCATTCAATTGTCTTGAAGTTCTCTCTTTCTATCACACACCACTTAGTCGACATTCTCCAATGCACGGCCCCTAACATACTTCTCGTTTCTGATCTCCAAATCGTATTTCTTGATAATGGAAATCACTTTGTGAGTCAACAGTGCTGTCACGTACGCCAAGAATACAGCAGGACCGGCCTCCCACCGCTGGCTGGACATGTAAAACCCAACACATGCAACAATAACGCCTAGCCTGATGAGGTTCCGTGGGAGGTCCACAATTGGGAGGATAGTTTTGATGTCAAACTCAGACAAGTTGGCCAACTCGTTACCAAACTTATACTTCATAGCAGGGTACACTGTGAATGGCGATGCTAATAAGTGGTAAGCCACCGTCTCTCCGTTAAGGCACAAGTTCTCAAATGGGAATAAGGAAATCCCATGTGCTGCCTTATAACTGAGGTCGATGACAAACGCATGAACAAATGCAACCCAAATAAATGCAATGAACTTGGAAACAAACACAAGAAGCTTGATTCTGTTATTCTGTTCACGAGTGAACCGGTTATTAAAAGCAGGGAGACCAGCAAAAAGTGCTGGAACAGGCCCATTTCCAGCGTTATTACCTTCTGCCGCTTCATTTTGTTCTCCTGCAGCCCCTTCTCTTTGTCTTCTTGCAGCATCAGCTTGTTTGCGGTCATACTGAACCACTGCAAAAAGTTGGAGTAATACACCCACACACACAGACCGCATATCAGCGTACCTCCACTCGAAGGAGTCGATATATTTCTGGAGATGAACCGCATAGTCTTTCTTGTTTCCGCCCAATACAAAAGCAAGTGAACCGTCCAACACCATAACAAATTTGGTGACTGGTCTTCCAAGTGCTAAGGCTAGCAAGATCACCATCAAGATTAACACAACGGCAAACAACCATAAGAGTAACACCAACTGGAAGCAGCGCATCTTCAACATAGGTGGCTTGTAAACAACGGTGTAATTATTCTCACTGGTGTATTCTTCGTCTGTGTCGTCACCTTCATCATCCTGGGCAGTGGTGTCTTCGGCAGCAGGCTCATCCCTTGCCAATAATCTATCGTCCTTAGTGACGTTCACAAACAACTGCTTGACATATCCTTTGCTGATGGTGTCATTATCAGGAACTCTGACATAATTACCATTAGGGACGAAGAAACACTTGGTGTCTGTGGTCTCAAATAAACGCATTGCTTCCCGATAAGTCTTGGGAGCAGAATAATCAGGTACAGCTGTACCCTTAATTTGTTCAATCCAGTTTCTGTAAATAATGTATCCTCTTTCCTGGGCCACTGGTTTCCCTAAGATGAAGTGAGAAAGCCTCAAGGTATGGCACAGTAATTCAAAAGCATACCTCCAGTATCGTTCCACATATTTCACTATGACATCCTTGTAGCTCATAACTATGGAGATCACAAAAAATGCTAATATGGCATCGTTATAGTGGTGATATGCCACTGGAAGCAAGGTGCTTGTCCCGTTTTCTGTCAAAAGAAACCGCAAACCCCAAGTAATGCCACCGATTCCAACCAACACGAATGCTGTGTAGACCTTAGCACTTAAGAAGATCCTTGACAATTGCAAGCCTAATGGTTTCATTAGAGCATCGTGAATTAATCTGGCATTTGGATCATCAGGGCTTCTGATGAAGAACAATACACCGGGCCTGAGAATCTTTGACCTGATCATGCCCACAAAAAGAGCAAAAAGCAACATATATAATGTTCCAAAAGCCCAGTATAAAGCTGTCCGGATGTAATCCACAGCAAGGAATGATGACGAGCTAGTGAAAAGGACTGTGAATTGACCATCCTTGTAAAAGGAGTCCAACAAGATGGGAGCAATACAAAAGTCCAATAACCACCCACAGTAGACTGGGAAGAAGAAAATCTCAATAGCGAAGATTGAAAACACCTTGAAAGTGCTTACTGCTTCAAACAAAAGAGAATATATCTTCCTGTCACTACCTGTGAGTGGGTTTCCCGACCTGGTGATACTAGCCATGAGATTATAGACAAACAATGCTAATAAGGAATAGCCCACAACAAGATTAGTGGTCCTTTCCAAAACTTTGTTAGTGTTATCAGCGCTGGTGGCACCTTCAATCCCGGTAATATTTGCCATAAAGATAAGCGTCTCTTTGATGAAGTTCTTTATTATGACTACCAAGAACTCAGCAACTTTGTTCTGTTGGGACACCCAGTCGGCTCCTGCATTGATCTGGGCTTGGAGGTTCCAAAGTTGACTGTGTTCAAACTTTTTTGAAAATTTGGCACCGAGCTTTATGAAAGGTGCAGGGACGTATCTCAACACCACAGTTCCGAGGATGGAAGGAACAAGGTATACCACTGCAAGATAAACGGAGATAATCATGTTGCAGAGTGCCATCACAAATATTGGGGCCTTGAGATCTAAAGTGAGGCCCAATATCGTGAATATGTTATTCTCATTCACTTGTGCTTCGAAGACTTCGTCCACCATCCTTTCAATAGCTTCTTCATCAGCCACATTTTGAAATGGGTCCTCTTCGCCTGAATCCTCACCCAGTGCATCATGCCCCTCCCGTACTTCAGCTCGGAGATTGGGACCAAGCTGTTGTTGAACAGCGTCCAATACATGTGGCACCTCTACAGGCGCAAATGGGTCCCGAGCAAGATTGTGTGCTTGTGCTGGGTCTGCTTCTTGCACTGGTTCCCCAATCGGTTGTATTTCATCTTCCGTGCCCTGTGGAGCCCCCTCAGTGTCTTGATCATTGATTTCATCCCGATCACCAGCTTGCTGCCAAAACCGTACAATGTTGTCCGCATTCTGAGCCGGGTCAGCATTATCTTGGTCTTGGTTGTGGTCATTATTCAAGTTCTGCAAGGCATCTGCAATCAAATCGATCCGATTGACTACATCACCCGCGTTACCGTTTCCATCTCTAGCATCTTGCCTCAAGCCGTTGAGCGCATTCTGGAACATATCAGCAAGTTTTGCTTTTGGTTCTCTGCCCATCTTTCTCAAGAGCAATTTGGTGTATCCTTCATCTCGTACAACCCACTCGTGTTCCACGAATAATGCTAGATGGACTATCACGAACACAAAGATATATCGAAGCCCACTGAAGTATGTGTGCTCGGCGAAGCCTTTGATCAATGAAATGTACGAAGACTCTGCAGTTTTCAAGGCAGTTTCCCCATACATCAAAGCATCAAAAAACTTGGGGTTGGCAGCGGGTAGATTTCCCTCTATAATCCAGGTGTAAGACCTGGCAACAAATTTCCAAATGACAGGAACCATGATCACCACGAAAACTAAATAGAAAACAATGGAGATCAATTGTATGAGTTTCTTGTACCCGTTCGTCAAAAGCTTCTGGAAAATAGATATGAATGGGATTCTCTTAGGCATATTTGGATCATAGATTGTCCTGAACTTGTACTGTGTATTGCAAATATCACACTGTTTTGTACTCTTATTGCTGTGCTTGAGCCATTCCATTAAACAATTCTGATGTATGTATTTAATGGACCCTTTACACTTGCAAGGGTGATAAAGTGGCTCAGAGTCGGTCGACTCACCTCTACAGATCCGACATAGTGGCTGATCCATCGTCAAAGTAATGGTTTATCTGGGTCTGTTATGCTCTGCTGAAACTGTTTTGGTGCCAAATTAATGGAATCCCGATAAAGGAACGGTGTTTTGAAATTAATAAGTGGTTGACTTATCTGTGGAGATGCGTTTCTAGAAGTGAAATCAGCTTTGCTGACTAAACCTTTAAAAAATCGGGAAAAAAAAAGTCTTACTGTTGCCTCAATTAATAGGAAACGTAATGCGTTTGATTGGATACTCGCTTAGCCTGGAGTTCTCTCTATGGATAGATAACGCTACGCAACCAATATGAAAGCGTAAGATGAATTACGTCTATTCTAAAAGTTTCGTTCGCAAAAGTTAAATTTTTTTGAATATGGCTAGTTCCCGCGTGATCGCGTAGACACCAACAAGACAGTTGCAAATGCCTAAGGAACATAAATTTGTGATGCTATGACTGTGAAAGAGCCTAGGACTTCACTGACACACGTTGAAAAGCCCACATGCATTACGTATCGAAGGATTCATATATTTCGCTATAGAACACCGGGTAGCTGCAAATTTTGCAATCACTTGGTTTCTTCATCTGGCAAAGGTGGAACGAGCTCTTCTTCCTGTTTAGCGGGTTCAGCTGCTGGTTTCACTTCTTCCTTGGACTTACTCATAGAGTCCTTGTTCTCGTCCTTTTGTGCTTCTTGCTTCTTGGCAGAAGGTGTTTCTTGTGGTTCCTTGACCTCGAAGTTGTTCATGTTAGGCACAGCTTCCTTGGAAATCTTGCTGGACTTGATGAACCCATACTCACTAAGCTTGTTAGGGTAGTTGGCACATTCAAAGTCCCAGTTGAGAAGTTTGGCATCCTCACATTGAGGCTTGGTCCATGGCTTTCCGTAAATCAATGGACTGTATACCAGGTAAAAGTAAGCACTGGCAGCAAGGAACCCTGTGAAGAAGATATAAACCACATACTTAGCACTGGCATTGGAGGTCTTGACACCATTCTTGCTGGTCTTGGTACCAATACTGGAGGCAGTAGCGAGGAAAAGGTCGAAGAAGTGTCCCAAAGTCAAAATACCGTAGTACAACGAAGGCAAGTAATGGTGTAAGAACAATTGTCTGCCCATCAAGTAGAAGGGGAGGTAGTGAATAAACCAACCAGCGGCGTAGGTGAGAACCTGATAGTTGAAGTTAAGAACATGCTTCTCAGACGAAAGAGTCTTGCCAACATGCCACTTAATGGTTTGGGATCCCACGTACACTCCGAAAATAACCAAGCATAAAGTAGTAGCCCACCAGACAGGAGCATTACCCAATAAGTAGACATGCTTGGCTTCATGAGCCCAGTAGTTGATACCACGCAATAACAATGGCCATTCCGTTGGTTCAGATTGCCATGGGTGATGGTCAGTCAAACCCTTGTTGATTTTCCACATTCTCTTGTGACTTTCAACAAGCTTATCCCAGAAGCTCAAAACCGGATAGTTTACAACTTCATGTTCAGTTTCATTGATTCTATGGTTTTCATTGGTCTCGATGTACCAGTAAGTTAATGGTCTGTAACCTTGAGAGGCAGCGGTGACTTCCTGTTGTTCGAATCCCCAGCTTGGTAATTTCACTTCACTGGAGAAAAGATAGTGTCCAGTCATGGCATGTCTAAGTCTGAAAACGGTGGTCAAGGCCTTAACATTGAGTTTACTAGCGAGGTCCTTGGTACGTTTCTGCACAATTTCAACGACAAAATCGTCATTAGCATCACCAGCAAACCCGTCGAAACCGTAACAACTGGCTTCCTTTTGCCAATCTCTTTCACTGACAGGTGGTTTCTCATCATGAGAATGTAATCTCTTACCAGTGTTGAGATGCTTCAACCTGATTTTCATACCATCATGAATTGGGACGAATTTGTCTTCTGGGGTAGTGTCGTTGTAGTGTTCAATTATCCATTTGTTGTTAACATCAAGATGTGGGTACAAAGTGATCTGTTGCTGCTTGGAACCAGTTGGGTACATGTGAGGGTGAGAGTGCAAGTAACCACCTTGGGTTTCCAAGTGTCTGATAGTTACCACAGAGCCAAGACCCACTTTGGCCTCAATGTCTTTTGGAATAGTGTTACCGTTCAAGGTAGCTCTGAAAGCTGAAGACATGAAAGGAGATCCATCCCCGTCGTTTGGAAGGAGTTCAAAGTGGACTGCAAAGGCGACAAGGTACACAACGAGGGGAACACCAAGTAAGATGGAAGCTCTGGCAAAACCATGAGCCAACACTTTACGAGGACTAACAGATAAGTCACCAATTAAAAACCACATATGCAAAGCGCAAACAATACCACACCACACAATGGTGAAGAGACCCACCCATTTGCTGCTGACAGACAAACCGAGAGCCAAACCGGTAGCTACCAAGCTTTTATACCAGCCGAAGGTAAATGGAATTTGGATTTCAAATTTCTTGAACGAGTAAGTGGCGGCCGCAATGAAGAAAACTAAAGGACTGTCCAACAACACATATCTGCTGATAGTGACGTTGGCATTTTCAATTAATAACAAGGTACTGGTCAAGAAACAGACGATTTGTCTGCAACCACTAGCTCTCAAAGTAAGGTAGCAGAACACCACGGTTCCAATACCCAAAAGAGCAGGAAACAACCGAAGCTGGTAGTATGGTACAGTTTCAGGGTAAACCAAGCCAATTGACTCAAAGGAAAAATCGCCTTTGAATCCGCTGAACAAACCAACCATGGCATATAACATCTTGGCCAATGGTGGATGAACGTCCATGAAAAATTTCCCAAGGATGTACTTCTTGGTGAACCCACCGAAGTGGACTTCATCAAACACCACGGAGTTAGGGTATGAAAGGTCGTGTAATCTGATATTGAGGGACATCACCAATAAAGCGACGATGAAAGCTGCATCTTTCAAAGTCAAAGACCGGTTTTTGAGAGCCTTGACAGAAGGAGTGGTCTCAAAATAAGGTCTTTGTACACCTTTGAGGATCTTGAAATCGTCCACAGGATCCACATCCTTCTCGGAGACGTATGACCGGGATTTAGCCATGCTGTTCAACTCTGTTTATGCGATTGGGAGGTGCTGTTGACAAACGAGTTCAAACAATTACAGTGTTATTTTTTTTTCTTCGTTTTTCTCAACAGGTGTTCTTTTTCCCATTTTTCAAGGGCTCCACTTGGCAGTTAGCGCGTGCTGTGTGGCGCGCGTACCGCCGTTTCTCACACCGAAGCCAGTACGTTACAAAAAAGGACAACGCGACAATTTCACCGCGTAGGTTCGATTTGGATCGGGGCCAATTTTATGATCTGGTTTTTCCTCACGCGCTTGTCACGCCGTACTCATAAATCTGGGTGCGGCCGTAAATACGCCGGCTGTGTTAATTTACTAGGTGCGGGTAACAAAGCTATTTAGCTTATCTCAGGGCCCGCCCTTCCCCACTGCAGCCATTTAATTCATTGTTAGACAAAAAAAAGTTTGGCTTTGCAATTATTATTTATTATTTTTTTGCAGGTATTCGCGGTTGCACACTTGCGGCTTTCTGCTGCTCAACTTTATCTCCCTATTTTTAACACAATATCTATTCCTCCCTAAAATATGACTTATTCATATACTTTTAAATGGTATGTTGGAACATGGTGGCAGCAGTGGTGTGATCGTGCGGCTCACACTGGTATCGTGATCCGGCACCTTTTTTTGTGGGTGCAATTGAATAAATAGTGAAATGTGGTTCTGATCTGATATATCGCCTCAGATCAGTAACTTGCCAAATTACCACATGTGGGTATCCACTTACACTGTTTGCTGTATTTTACCACTGGGTTGTTGTTACATAAGCATACTAACGCGATTTAGGTCCGATAATGCGCCAGAGTCCGTGAAAGTCACTGGCTCCTTCAACAACTGGCAGGAACAGTTGCCCTTGACCAGAACTGATGAAGGGTTTGAGTTGAATGTCAAAGTGCAAGAAAACGATAAGGTGTTTTTTAAGTTTGTCGTTGATGGCGAATGGTGCATCAACCCAGCCTATCAGATCGCCTCTGACAATGGGATCGAGAACAATTTCGTTGGTCTGGAAGACTTACACCTTTTTGAAGAATTCGAGGAAGAGCCTGCAACGGCCCCCGAACCTCAAACTGCCACATCTCACGCTATGGAAAGTACAACTGGTACAGAAAAAGAGCCAGTTGAAGAGTCTGCTCCCGAAATCCACCTGGTTTCTACTTCAGAGTCGTCTTTTGCTGCTGTGTCTATCCCTAGTGACAAATTCGAAGAGATCGAGCCTTCAACCTTGCAAGAGGTCCCTGAAAACTTGTCTGATTCCAATTCCACGTTGAACAGGTTGCAAGCCAAAGATACTCCCAAAGATACATCCAAGGATGAGTTGAGAATGCCAGGTACGTACCCTGTGGGTAGTGCCGGTACTGCTTCAAGTCCAGGATCTGTTTCGGGTGCAGCTGGAATTAGCGACGACACCCCATCAAAGAGAAGAGAAAACTTGATCTCTCGTTTTAGAGGGTTGTTCAAGTACTAGGGGTGACACAAGGGGATGCTTCAGAATGTTGGGGGTGAAGTTTGTGGTAATAAATTGGTTCTTTACGGTTTCTTTCTTTATTTTTGTTAATTGTGGCAGTCGTACATTGTTTTCGACTTGCTCAAGATTTTATTTTGGGTTCGATACATGATGGTGGTGACATAAAACTTAATATGTGTAATTTAAATACATGATACTTACTTCTTGGACTTCTTCTTTTTCTTCTTCTTTTCTTCTTGTCCAGAAGATGCTGTTGTCAGTGCACTTGTAGGAACGGTGGCCGGCTCTTCGAACTTCTTATTGGCTATTATACTTCCTATGCCCACATCATTATTCACACCGTATGGACCCAAATGTGTTAACAACTTGGAAAGTTCTTTGGCCTTGTATGTCTTGAACTTTATCACTTTTCCTTGACTAGGATCGTACACTTTCACTCTGACGACATTTGTGTTTTCCTTTGGAGCAGTCATTTTTGACTTTGTGGCCCTCTTGTTCTTGAGTAGTTTGTGCTTGGAATATGTTATAGATACCGTCGTGCCAGGGTTGGCCGATATCATAGACCTACTGTGGGTAATGAATTCCTCTAATGACATTGTCACTGTTACACAATTCGACGAATTTTTTTTTTTCGCACCAGTTTATGGTGATATGTAGTACTATATAGAGCGAGGTTTAGGTCTAAAGCTTTTACTCCCTTTGGTAGCCAGAACTCATCCCTTATATTATCGTAAACATAATCTATAACTGCAGGCGTATCGTCAAAATTGACGTCTCTCATATTGGGACATCGTATCCCAACATTAAACTGCCTACCAAAAATAAATTCAATACAGTGATGAAACCCCACACTAACACGGCGAAAAACGTAGTCACTGGCCCATTACTTAAATCTTTGTATCCAACGACTTTATGGTCTTCGATGGAGTCTCTGGCTGCGGTGAGGGGGGTATCGATGGAAGATGGCTCTTCGCTATCTGGTATATGCGAGGTGATATTTGGAAGCCCTTTGGCTGATGCAATCTGAGAATCTGGTTGTTCATCTGGAGTCTGTGGTTCCAGTGTGGTCTTTGTTGTGTAGTGAAGTAAACTGGAGCTTTCTTGGCCTTGCTTGAAATCATCGTCATCGTCAAATCCTCCACAAGGATGATGATTTCTCAAATCTTGAAGTTTTATAGCTGGCTCTGAAGCTGCAAATCTTACAGGCCCTGTGGCTTGTCCGGCATTCCCACCAATGTCTTCGTCAAACATATAGCTGTCTATTTGGATCCCCTTGTCGTTATTTTTGATTGGTACCCTCATTATTTCCTTAGAAGACGTGAACATAATTAAGGGTGCCGTGACAAACGGTAACAAGAAAGACAATACCACTTGACTCAAATTCAAGACATTACCTAGCCCTTCACGACCGTCGAACATCACAACTAAAAAGCATGGTAAGATTGCAATTCCTCTGGTTATAAGTCTTCTGATTACCGGTGGGAAAGACCAGCTCAAAAACCCTTCCAGTACCATTTGACCAGCCAATGTACAAACAATCCCAGCACTCTGACCGCTGAACAACAATGCTAATGCAAACACAAGACCAGCCGTATGCGATAAATGATCGGTCAAAAGATTGTAGATAGTGAACAAATCAGCATTGGTATAATCGGCCCCACTGTCGTCATCACTATCACTATCGTCGTCATCATGATCATCACGACTATCGTTATGCTTACTGTTTTTCAAAGTAGCACCCGCCACGATTAAGATAGCAGAGTTAACAAACAATGCCACTGTGAACAACGAGATTACAAGCTCAATTATGGTATATGACATGGTCTCATTGATTGCATGAATTGAAGGCCTGTAATCATCTTCTTCCTTATTATTGTTATCAACCACATTATCTTCTTCTGTAACCGTTTCTGGGACCGTCTCTATTGGAGTATAGTGTTCGTTTTTCAAGTCATAGTCTTTCAATCTGGTTTGCACTAACCCTGACCCCAAGTATAACGAATGGGGCATAACGGTGGCTCCCAAGATTGCCAAACTCAAATAGAGACCATTTCCCCCATCCCCGTCACCATCGTTCTCATTATCTATTTCAATGACTTTCTTATTGGGCAAGAACCCTTTCAACACTTCCCAAGAGCTGAAGTGAATTCTTGAATCATGGCTGACTTGGTATAATTCAATTGCGAAACAAATAACCGTACCTGTCACAAGCAAACTAACAAACCCCTCAAAAATCCGTATGAAAAACAATGGACCGCTGGGCCTGTATGCCATTAAGACGATCAACACATCGATGATGGTGATGACAACACCTGCCACCAAAGGTAAATTGAACAAAATGTTCAAGGCGATGGCAGTGCCTACCACTTCAGCTAAATCAGTGGCTATAATGGCTATTTCTGCCATGACGTACATGGCCAAATTGACACGTTTGGAAAGGTGCACTCTGCAGTTCGTTGCCAAATCCAACCCCGTTACACATCCTAGCCTGGCACTTAAAATTTGAAGAAAGATGGCTAAACAATTGGATAGTAAGATCAGAAATAATAGACTGTATTTGTAGTTTGCACCAGCTGACACCGCCGTGGAGTAATTTCCAGGATCCATGTATGCCACAGAAACCATGAGCCCAGGTCCTATGAACCTAAGGTACTTTTTTAGCTTCGACCACATGGTTTGTTGGTTATGTTATGATGTATGCTGCGTACAAAAAGATGCTAGCACTTGTTTTCCGTCGCGATTTAACTAACTTGCCCTACTTTTGCTCAAATGATCGTATATGTACGTATAATATAGGACTGCGATAGTGTTACGTGCGGAAATACCTTTGTTGGTCCCTGAGTCTGGATGCTTGGTTTATGTTTTGAGTAAAGCCTGACGCTATAGTAAAATCTTTTCTGATTTTTTTCTCTGTGAGGTGTTGCGCAAGACCACTGATTTACTGGAAGAAAGGAAGTCGTGTGCGATTCCGCCCGGGCTCATGGAAACACACTTTGCAGCCACTTTTTCCCAGAAGGGTGGTAGACTATAGATAAAGTAATGCTTATGTGTCAGTAAAGTAGATCCAACCCACATACGAATTGTCCTTGGCGCTCTCTGCATATTATAAGACATCATCAGATCAAATTCGGCTTAGACCACAGAGGTGCGAATCGGAGTTCCCGCATGCCACCGTCGCCGGGCTAGTGGTCGCGCGTAGCAGTCAAATTTTTATTTTTTTGCGTTGTGCTGCTCGCGTCAAAAACTGGTGGGGGACACTGAAAAGTTAGCAGCAAAAACTGAAGTTTATGAGTGTGTCACGTGTTACATTTCACGTGTTGTCACTTTTTGATACGGGACTGTCGCACCCGAGCTTTCTCTCATCAGAATATTAACCTCCGAAAGTCACCATATACCTTTCTATTCGAATTAAATCCTGAGGGCCATAACAATGTTTAGGACTTTAACAAGAACTTTCCATCGTTCTGCCAGGTTGAATGCCGCATCACTTTTTAAGATGCCGGCAATGTCTCCTACCATGACGGAAGGTGGTGTTACTTCCTGGAAATTTAAAAACGGTGAATCTTTCAATGCTGGTGATGTGTTGTTAGAGGTTGAAACCGATAAAGCTACCATTGACGTTGAAGCACAAGATGACGGGATCCTCTATGAAATTTTGGTCTCCGATGGTGCTAGTGGTGTCCCAGTTGGTAAACCAATCGCTATATTGGCAGAACCAGGTGACGACTTGGCTACTTTAGAAAAACCAAAGATAGAAGAATCAGAAGCTAAACCTGCTGCTGAGCCTGCTGCTGAATCCGAACCTGCATCTGCACCAGAACCTGCTAAAACCGAGTCCCAGCCTAAACCATCTGCAGCACATGGGCATGGTTCTTCTAGTGGTGCATTCACTAAAGCCAATCCAAATCAAACCCTTTTCCCTTCTGTTGAAATTCTTTTGCACAGAAACCACATATCCAAAGAAGAAGCTTTGGAAAAGATAGAAGCATCTGGACCAAACGGTAGACTTTTGAAAGGTGATGTTCTTGCTTACTTGGGAGAAATCAATAAAGAATCGTTGTCCTCAGTTGCTAAATTCATCACGGACAGATCACACTTAGATTTGGAAAACATTGTGTTGAAAACACCAGAGTCATCGGCTCCAGCTGCTGAAGCTTCCAAGGGCAAAGAAGCACCTGCACCACCTAAAAATGTCATCTCATACAAGCTTTCAGCCCACTTTGAAGTGACTAAAGATCAATTCAAACATTCATTCGAATTATCCATCCGCAATGCCATTAAAAAAGCATACTCTTTCAAGTACCCAGAATACAGTGCTGGACCAACATCCATTGGATCTACTGACTTGTTCAACGATTTGCTCATTCCTTCACCAACAAAATCAAGGTTCGAAGTGTTTGATATCAAGTACAATTTCCCCAAACGTTCAGAACCAGCTTACGACTTATTTGATGATTTGATGTCTCCAGTTACGATTCCAAGAACGTCCGAAGCCGCTGCTGATAGTACTGTTGTGGATGTGGAATTCAAGGTGAAGTACAACAAGTTGATCGACGCCGAAGAGATGGTGGCTACATTTGAAGACATTTTATTGGATCAAGTACCATCTAACAAGTTAATCGTAGATCATAAATGAATTATTCGAAAATAGGGTTAAAAAAAAGTATATAGATAAATTCAACGTTACGCTATAAAATGCACATAGAACGCACTTTGAAAGCAAAATATGCTGTTGAATTTGTCTTACAATAGTAAAGCATATAGAGAAGCTAATTTATACACCAATATTAAAGTAAAAAAAAAAAAAAAACCGAAAAAAAATAAAAAAGTAAAAAAAAATACACGGCACAAAAGTCTACGAGCCTCTCAAAAAAAAAAACGGCCTTGACAGTCGACCTATACTTTCTTCCACAACCAACTGAAATTTCTCAAATCAAAACAAAAAAAAAAAAAAAAAATCCTTAAAAATACTCATCACTCATAGACTCGATGTATAACCCCAATCCATTTCCCAATTATTATCAAGGCGACAGGAAAGGTGCTAACTCTGCCGTCACCGGTGCTGGCGTGAACTCTGGGGTGGTGGGCGTTGGTGGTCTTGCGGGACACGGTAACGTGGCTACACCAGGTGTTAGTATTGGAAACGGCACTGCGGTGAATGCCAACACAACCTCTGCTCCAGCTGCCACCACGACGCCGACCGCCACCTCTGCATCTGTGAATGCTCAGGGTTCGAACGGCCATGCCAACAGGCAATTAAATTACTCCAATAGGGTCGTCAATATGGGCTTTGTTCCTCCTCGTTACTATAATCAACAAAGGTCTTACCAATACGATCAAAACTTCTTATCTTTGCCTCAACTGGTCCAATATCAGCAGCTCCTACAACCTATGAACCAGTACCAGTTGAATCTTCCGCTTCAGCAACAACAAATGCAACAACAGGTTCCCCAACAAGTGTCCCAACAATTGCCTCAACAGTTGCCACAGCTGATGTTGCAGCAACAGATGATGATGCCTGGTCAGGGCCAACAGCTCCAATCGCCGCATCAACAAGCACAGGGCCAGATCCAGGGCCAGGGGCATGGTCAGGGCCAACAGAATGCACAGCATCAGGCCCAGGTTCAGGCTCAAGCTCAAGCGTTGCAAAGTCAAGGTCAAACCCCTTCTCAACAACAAGATCGTCTGAACGGCCATACACCATCGATGGTGAATGCTAGAACCGCGTCTCACCAACGTCCCTACCAGCCTCAGCAACATCCTCAATACCATCAACCTCACCAAGGTACGGCTGCAGGTCAAGCTCCCGCTAAATACTATGACATGAAACAAAACTACCAGATGTATGATGAGCATTACGAATATCCTCAAGACTTCGAGATGAAGGAAAATCAAATGATGCCATACTACCAAGGCCAGCTACAAGGACAACCTATGTACCCTGGCCAGACGTCACAACATCAACAACAACAACCCCACCCGCAGAGCCAACAACAGCAACAACAACAACAGCAGCAGCAGCAGCAACAACAACAACAACAGCAACAACAACAGCAGCAGCAACAACAACAGCAGCAGCAACAGCGACAACGCCAACAGCCACAAAGGCAACCGACACCTCAACAATCCCAACAGCAGTCGCTTCATAACCAACAGCATCAACTTCAAAATCAATCGCCTCATCAACATCCTCAACAGCACCCAGTGACCCAGCAGCATAACGCCAATATTCAAGATGGGGTGGTTGGACAAGCGATTGCTTCACAGATGACACCCCCAGGGTCTGTTAAGAACGGCCCTGAGAAGAAGGAAATTCGTAAAAGAGGTAGAAAGCCAAAGAATCAAACCCTTGAAGCCACCAATCCAACATTTCATCAGTTTGACAATGGTCACTCTGTGGATCCTACTAGTGGAATGTCGAGTTCTACAGCTAATACTTCTATGAGCAGCAATGCCAGTGCACCAAACGTGAATGGAGTGCCTGGTCCCATCTTACCTACAGAAGAGAAACGTAAAAGAGGACGGCCTAAGTTGCTTCTTTTGGATCCATCTACCAATACCTATATTGATTTCACCCATCCTAACTATAAGCAATTGAAAAACCAAATGAGACAAGGTGACACCTCCATTATCTCCAGTTATATCAAACCAAGCTACTCACCCAAAGAGTACGATGCTACTGAAGCATCCAAGTTAATTGCTAAGAAAGACAAAAGAGGTCGTCCAAGAAAGTTCACAGTTGAGGAGACTGGTCTTACAGTCAAAGGGGTGAAGATCGGTGGTGTTAAGAAGCCAAAGAAGATAGCGAATCCTGATGTGATCAGAAGACCCAGAGGAAGACCTAAAAAGGTGACACACTTCTAACGTTCTAAAAAATCCGTGTCTAAAGCTGCTTACTTATCAGATCGTTTGTGAAAAATGATGATCCCTTTGTATTATAAGATAAAATAGATGTAAAATTACAAAATACTTTAGTTAATGACTATCTTCTGATTGTGTAGTGGAATCAGCTGTATCGCCAGTGTCCTCAATGGCTCCATACAGTACTCGAGGCTCAGATAAAATATTCGACCGTTGAGATGGCGACTGTGACAGTTCAGATTGTTGACCAGACGAAGATAGAAGTCCCCGTGCCTCTACAGACCTCACACCGCCGGGCCCATGTACTTCATTAATGTTCAATAAGTTCCTCCTATCCCCGTAAATGCCAATTGCTTCCAAATCCTTGGAGCTGCCTTCTACCATGTCCTCTTTTGAAGTGCTGTAGCCTTTCGAAATATTCACCTCATAAACTCTCTGCTGTAAGTCCATTACTTCTTCGCTAACGTTTGTAATGGACGATCTTACCCTTTGGCCTAGTTCAGGTCCTTTCTCGTCGATTTTTCTGCCAAAGAAATCTAGTTCTTCTGCTGGATATCTTGGAGGAAGTTCATCTCCCTTATCCAATAGCTTGTCTTCTTTAATATTGTCACCACCATATTGCGGTAATGCCACTAGACCTCTTTCTCCCTTCAATTTTTTGTAGTCACTGGTGGATATAAAGCCATACTTCTTAACATTAGCTTCAATCCACACAAAACCGAGCTGCCCTATATTAACCTGAAATTTCCCATTGGTAGAAAAGCATCCCACTGCAGGATACATATCCACAAATAACCCTCTCATCACATCCATAACCTTCTTACCGTTTCGCGTTATGAACACGGTACCCGTTATTATGTGGTAACCAAATCCCACCACATCGCTCTGCAATAAAGGTGGAAGCACTAATGCATTGAACAAACTCTGTTCACCTAGATGTTGTTGAGTGGGACTGGGGAAAGGTTTATTGATCTTGAGATTACCCGTACTCTCATAACTTATGGAGAAGTTGTTGTACCCCGGTAATCTAAATGGGGGGTAAGGCTTCGTCACTAACCCAATAGCGAAATGGCTGTTGGGAGTTGCGGTATACTCGTAAATTTTTGTCTCAAAATAGATACAGTCAGACAATGCCCTATTCTTCACAGGAAGACAATAGTTTAACACTGACGTAGCAGTGCTGTATGGCAAATCGTTGTCGATAAAGCTGATCTCAGTCTTATCCTCTACGATATACCTAGGGAACTGATTTGAGGTATCTTGTTCAAACTCAAAAGCTGCGATGCCTCTATCCCTTATATCATTTTGGATCCATGGAGTGAGGGCCTGACCTCTGGTGGTGAATGCTGGTGGATTAGCGGCGGTAAAATCTTGGCCACTTATGTAAGATTCCTGCTCTGGTGGTGATAAATGATTGTAGTCATACTCGTGCGATAACTGTAATAGGGATTCCTCATCATTCAAGAACTCCCGGGGAAGGTCGCTAGACTCGATTATGCTGTTTGTATCATGCCGGTGCCTCGTAGCCACATATATTATTAGCCCGACTAGTAGCGTCACGAGAAAACTTGTGCTGACGAACACCCACAATATGCCATTAGTCATGGTACTGATTTTAAGGATATCGTTTTTGATCGTTTCGCAGTTGTACTATCTTTTCTGTGGAGCACATTATAGAGGAAAATTGTCTAACATTTTTCATGGAAACTATAGTGTGGCTGCGCAATGTTAAGGTAAAGAGAATTGAACACAGACCATTAGGATTTTAGCCAGTTGATAGTCTCACATTATTGGAGTTTTCAGGTTACCCTTTACTCTTTGCTGCGGTAATTGCTCTTGCAGGGAATATAAAAAGCAGTTTTTAACATAATGTTGCAACCACCTGCTACTTATCCCCAAGAAGTTATCAAAATTAGAACCAACATTTCATTTCCTTCTCTCGAACAGTCTCGAACTAACCTACTTCCCCTATTAAAACAGAGATTATCAGCATATCCTCCATGACACTTAATTCTGAGATTTTGCGGCCATCTAAGCAGTCTCGTTACCAGCTTAGTTTTTATGCAGTGGTAAACGAAGTCCTTCACGTACTAAAAGAAGTGTGTAGCTTCAGCATTCCTATGGAAGATAGAAGTGTGGTACCACCGTTAAATTTACTATGCACATTATCCCACTATACACTTTTACAGAACTATTTCCCGTGGTTTTTACTCAACTTCATCAAAGACCTTGACCCGTCTCTCACCATTGGACAATAGTGTTTGTCGAGAAGAACATTTTCCCAAAGTGTTGCAGCATCTGAGTTACATCTCTCTAACTCCACTGGTCTGTCTATCTCCGTACCTAAGACGTAAGTACCGTCTCCACTTCTGTCCTCCGTATTATATAAACTTCCTGCCTGACCATATTTGTTCATCAACTTCCCTATGAACTTAAGACTGGCTAAAGAAGTCTTTTCTGGTGTGTGGAGGATAGATATGTACAACCTCTTCATGAAACTAATGACTCTTCCGCTGTTTTTGCTCCTGAAGAAAATAGAATCAAGACTGTGAAGAAGCAACTCAGATTTGGTAGACACGTTGACAGCTGGTTTGTCCAAGGTTTGGGTTAATGGGTCCATCAACCGAAGTGACTTACTTCCAAATTCTATGTCACAGTCAAGACCAACATCTGACAACATCCTGTATAACGAACTTATAAATCCTGACAAGTCCACAGAGAGTTTGGTAAGTTCCATATGGTTCAAGCTTAACTGGAAAGATGTGACAATGCACAATAAAATACTCCTGATTTGCCTGGAATCGTAAAGACCGTTACTCTCGCTGCCTTCCTCCACGCTTCCCATGGCTTCGTCGATGGAATCATACATGATTTCACGAAGCACTTCAAGGAAGTCTCCTAATAAGTCAAAATTTGCCATTTTTCCGAACTTACTCAACCCTTCCAAGACTGAAGCCATGAGTAAATTTGCATCCTTGTTGGAATCACGAGCCTTCAATATCTCAAGGTAGATTTTTAATGCAGCCTGTAAGATTTTGGACTGGAATCTCTCTCTTTCCTCTGCAGTAATGGTCTGTTTAGCTTGTTCCAACTCTAGTTCAATTTCCTTAAGTTCTTTTCTAGCCTTCTTCTGTTTTTTGGACAAGTGAACTCTCTGCTTCTTATTAACTTTGAACTTCTGGGCGGTTTGACTTTCCCTCTTCAAGTCTGGAGGTGTATAGTCATCAAGGATGCTAAGTGATAATAAGATATTCAACACCGATTCGTCAACTCTGTATTGTTTCGTTGTAATGGACTTGACCAAAATTTTCACTAAGTCATAACTTAATTCACCGTGCTCTCTGTCATCCATGAGAAGAGACTCTAACACTCTGACACATTTAGTAAAAATGTTGAACTCATCTAAATTGTGAGGTTTTTTGTTCAATCTCTTGATGATGATACTGAGTAATTCATCCCTGTAATTGAATGATTTAAGCGATGATTGTAACAATTCACAAGATGTTTTCAATGCAAGTTGACCCAATCTGACCAGATTTTCATTGACATTTTTTTTGTTTTCAGAATTGGACCGAGTGACTTTGGACAACTGATATAAATGGTCGATGTACATCTTATAATTGGCAATGAGAGACTGTTCGAATGTCCTCAATCTGGCAACCTCTTTGCTTACCCTCTCTCTCTTCTCTGTCTCTGTGAGCTGCCTTATTTTGTACCCAGGCGCCAAACTCTTGAATACGGGAACAAGGGCCACGATAGATAATTGACTTAGTACAATGTTCTTGGACATCGACATCTTTCTCAACCTGGTGAGACAGAGAATGTTCTCTTCTGGGTCTTCCATCAACTTGGATGCTAAGTCTGCTATTTCCTCTTTCATTGCAACCAATCTTTCTTTCGGCGTAAGGGACTCTTCGAACTCCAGTGCTATATCCTTGTCCGCTTTGCTGTCTTTGGCCTGAGCGGCATTCTCTTTGGAATCATCCTCTGATTGTTCATCGTCTGATTTAACCTTAGATTCCTTCACTGATACTCTGGTGATTCTTTCGATTTTACCATCTGATCTCTTGATGGGCAAACCCTCCACTATCTGTGCTTGTGCTGGGGTATTATTACGGTAATTCTGCTCAATCCAGTCATCATTCTCATCGCCTTCAATGAAAGTGGACTTGCCTCCTCCGAAAACACCTGTGTCTAACTGTGCTTCGGCTTCACTCTTGAATCGTTTCCTTCTCTCTTCACTTTGTATCTTTCTCTTTCCCATAATGCTGATCTTTAATGAAAAAAACTTAGCCCGCGCGATGAGATGAGTACCGTTGGTTTTTTTCTCTACCGCATTATCTAAAACGTTTGTCGCACTATCTGGTAGTACGGTTTTCTCGAAACCCAAAATACTACTCGTGTGGCTCTTTTGGGGGCTGTACACGACCTCGTATAGATCTTCCCTTAAAGATAACTTATAAACACATCCAAAGCCACTTTGCTTCGTAAACGCGTTAGAGATCTCGGACCACAAAGGCAACACTCCGTTTTCTTTAGCAAGCATGCAGGTGGTAAGTTTTCAGCTTTCCGAGTTTTCCGGGTTTATTTTTTTTTTTTGCAACCTTAACTGCCCATTCTTTCCTCTTTGCAATACGATCGTTTAGCACTAAAAGTTTTTTCCTGAGACTTTACAAATTCCGTATAACTGATTTGATATTTTTTGTTTATTATTCCCTGTTACTTTCTTTTGCTAGACTTTTCATTCAGTTCTACTAATGTCAGTCGCTAACTCCACTCTCGAGGGGCTTGCTGATTTTCCACCCACCCCTGTGGACTATTTAACAGACTATTTCAAGTCTATTTCTACCTGGCAGTGGGTAGTTACATTCATCGTCTTGTTATTAACTTATGAACAAATCAACTATATCAAGAAAAAAGGTACCATTGCTGGTCCGAGATTCAAGCTTTGGCCTATCATCGGTCCTTTCTTGGATTCCCTTGACCCAAAGTTCGAAGGTTATAAGGCAAAATGGGATAGTGGTGAATTATCTTGTGTTGCAGTTTTCCACAAGTTCGTTGTTATCGCTAGTACCAGAGATTTGAGTAGAAAGATCTTGAACTCCCCCAAATATGTTAAGCCATGTTTGGTCGACGTTGCTACCAAGATTTTGAGACCAACCAACTGGGTGTTCTTGGATGGTAAGGCTCACACTGATTACAGAAAGTCCTTAAACGGTTTATTCACTACCAAGGCTTTGGAAACTTATATTCCAATTCAAGAAGAAGTTATGGACAGATACCTCAAAAAGTTCTGTACTTACGAGGGCCCAAGAGTATTTTTCCCTGAATTTAGAGAATTAATGTGTGCTTTGAGTTTGAAAACTTTCTGCGGAGACTACATCACCCAAGAACAAGTTGAAGATATTGCTGAAAATTACTACAGAATCACCAGTGCTTTGGAGCTTGTTAACTTCCCTATTATTCTTCCTTTCACCAAGACCTGGTGGGGAAAGAAAATTGCCAACGACACTATGTTGATTTTCCAAGATTGTGCTGATAGAGCTAAAGTTGACATTATGGAAAACGGTAAACAACCTGAATCCTTAATGGAAAAATGGATTTACCAAATGAAACAAGCCAAAGAAAACAAGTTGACCGGTGAAGAAGCTAAACTTATGACTAGAGATTTTTCTTCAAGAGAAATTAGTGAAGCTATCTTTACTTTCTTATTCGCTTCTCAAGATGCCTCCTCCAGTTTGGCTTGCTGGTTATTCCAGGTTGTCTCTGATACTCCTGAATTAGTGGAAAAAATCAGAGCTGAACAATTGGCTGTTCGTAACAACGACCCTTCCGTACCCTTGAGTTTAGAATTGATTGACAAGATGACTTTCACCCATAATGTCGTCAAGGAATCTTTGCGTGTTAAACCTCCAGTCATTATGGTTCCTTACGTTGCCAAGCAAGATTTCCCTGTTACTAAGGATTATACTGTTCCAAAAGGGTCCATGATTATCCCATCTTTCTACCCATCTTTACAAGACCCAGAAGTTTACACTGATCCAGACACTTTCAACCCAGATAGATGGTTAACTGCCACTGATGAAATGACCAAGCGTAACTTCTTGGTGTTCGGTTACGGTGCTCATGCTTGTATTGGTAAGAACTACGTTATGACCTTATTTACTGCCATGTTAGGTAAAGTCGCTATGTACGTTGACCTCATTCATCATAGAACTGAGCTCAGTGACGAAGTCAAGGTGTTTGCTACTCTTTTCCCTAAAGACGATTTAATCTTAGAATGGAAATCCAGAGATCCATTGGCAGCCACTGCTTGAAAATCTATGCAATGAACGCTTCGCTTCCTTATCTGTCTATGTGGATTTTAGACAATGGTCTGTTATATTTATAATCTCATAAAATAAGAATACATGTTTTCCTAGTTAATAACCGCTTTACTTCCACCGTAATGTACGAATTCGGCAAAAAAAATATGGTGGGGTTATGGGCCTGTTCCGGAGTTTTTTTTCCGTCTGTTGTATTTTTTACCTACAATTGTTTCGCCGAAACTTTGGCAAATATTGACAGCCCCGAACACTTATGAATTAAATACCTATATTTGATACTAAATTATACTATTTCTTAAATTTAATGGCTTAAGCGTCGTAAGTAGAAGCAGAAACGTTACCACCTTTACCGGTCCAGTTGATGTGGATCCATTCACCCTTTTTCAACAAATCGTTTTCCTTACCTGGCAAGACTTTGAAGGTGTGAGCACCGAAGTAATCTCTTTGAGCTTGCAATAAGTTAGCTGGTAAAGTTTCAGATCTGTAACCATCGTAGAAAGATAAAGCGGTGGAGAAAGCTGGAACAGGGATACCACTGGCAACAGCAGTACCAATAGTAGATCTCCATCCATCTTGAGCTTTAGCAATAGCCTTGTTGAAGAATGGGTGGAACAACAAGTTTTCTAAATCTGGGTTTTCTCTGAAAGCAGCAGTGATTTCAGCTAAGAAAACGGATCTGATGATACAACCACCTCTCCACATTAAAGCGATGGCTGGGTTGTTCAATTTCCAACCGTATTCTTTAGCAGCTTCTCTGATCAACATGAAACCTTGAGCGTAAGAGATGATCTTGGAAGCGTACAAGGCTTGTTCTAAGTCATCAACGAATTTTTCCTTGTCAGTGATTTCGACTGGGCTTGGACCAACCAACTTAGTGGAGGCAGTGGTTCTTTCACCCTTCAAAGCAGAAAGACATCTGGAGAAGACAGCTTCACCAATTAAGGTGACTGGCATACCTAAGTCTAAAGCGTTGATGGCAGTCCATTTACCGGTACCCTTTTGTCCAGCTTCATCCAAGATTTTTTCTAATAATGGAGTGTCATCGGTTGGATCGTTGTAGTATAAGATATCTCTGGTGATTTCAATCAAGAAAGAGTCCAAAACACCCTTGTTCCACTTGGCGAAAACATCACCCATTTCCTTGTTAGTGAACTTACCACAACGTTTCATCAAATCGTAAGCTTCACAGATCAATTGCATATCACCGTATTCGATACCATTGTGGACCATTTTAACGTAGTGACCGGAACCGGCATCACCAACCCAGTCACAACATGGTTCACCATCAGACTTAGCAGCAATGGATTGGAAGATGTCCTTGATATGTGGCCAAGCATCTGGGTGACCACCAGGCATCAAAGAAGGACCGTATCTAGCACCTTCTTCACCACCAGAAACACCAGAACCAACGAATAAAATACCTTTACTCTTCAATTCTTCGAATCTTCTGTTGGAATCTGGGAAGTGGGAGTTACCACCGTCAATGATGATATCACCTTGATCTAAGTGAGGTAACAATTGTTCAATGAAGGCATCAACTGGTTTACCAGCTTTGACTAAGATGATGATTCTTCTTGGTCTCTTCAAGTTAGCAACCAATTCTTCAATAGATCTGGCACCAATGATAGATTTACCTTTAGCTTCGTTGTCCATGAATTCATCGACTTTAGAAACAGTTCTGTTGTAAGCAACAACAGTGAAACCGTGATCAGCGGCATTTAAGATCAAGTTTTGACCCATGACGGCCAAACCAATTAAACCAATATCACCACTAGCAATGGAGTTAGTATTCGATCCGGAGTTGGAACTAGCAGCACCTGATAGATGACTACTGATTAATTGAGCTCTGGATACATACGTTGGAGTAGACATCTTTATTATTTCTTCAATTAATTATCACTATATATACAGAAATAAAAAATCTTTTATTTTTGAAATTTCTCCCTGGGGTTCCTTTGGCCAATTTATATTCGTTTTGTTGAGTCTGAAAATGCTATACCGCTTGGTTCACGCACGAAAAGCGTTGATTTTTCGATTTTCGGGCAACCATATTTCGGCTTCTCATTGACCGAGCACCGCTCAGTTAGGACAAGTGGGCGAGATTGTCGCGACCAGTCGCACCAAAGCGGCGCAAAAATTACTAATGACATTTGGACGTAGAACACTTCAACCAAAGGTGGGGGATTGCGTGGGGGATCCCCCATATTGATTTTTTATTATGACGCTATAAAATGATCCCCCATGCGATGTCAAAGTGGACAAATGGTATATGTGGGGGCACGACTCTGTAGTTTTCTGAATTCACATCTATCTTAGTCTCCGGCCAGGATAATTTAATTATGAATAACTATGCATCATGTCAAAGCAATTTTCCGATCAGTGTATTAGATGAGCGATTAGGTGATCAATGATTAATAACCAGAATTTCGGAGTCTGGGCCAATCTGCAGTACCGCACGTTCCGCTATTTGCATCCATTTTGCGGGTGGTGCTGATAAATGGCTTTTGCGATAGAGACATCTGTAGTATTCGAATGGGAAAGACTGCAAGCGAAGTCACTTGCACTTCACTTGCAGTACCGGAATGCTACATCTAAGATGCTTCGAACTTGCATCTTGCCCAGCCCAACTCATTTTCATGTTGACTTCCAGCTTTTGCGCAGTAGTTTCGGGTAGCAGGAACAAACGACGCAGCTGGGAACATCGCTGGCACATGGCAGTTTGCAAATGTTTATGGATTCGCCTCTGGGCAGTGGCACGAATGGGACATACACCTCTTTCGCTTCGGAAACCTCAATTCGAGCTCTAATTAAGCTGCGGTTTACATAGTTAAAAGGTATGACTGCAAATCCTGGGGTACTCTCAGATAGCGGTATTCACTCTCGACTTCATCTGAAATATCGTTGAGACGTCTTTTGCCTTCGCGATTGATTTACATATCGCATTACTGTAGGGGCCATAACCTTAAATCTACTAATCACCTCGATAATTTCTGCATGAGGTTCTGCTTTGCAACTTGAGACTTCAGATCATATTATCAAAGATAGAGAAAAAAGTTATTAATTACTCAGACGTCATGGATACTCCAGCAAGAACTATCTTTCTAGAGTATGTCTCCCTTGACGATGTATGATATGTTATCGTGCTGAAGCCAAGACATTCTGTTCAGCCACTGTGTTAAGAATTCAGACTCTATGATTTGCCACACCCTCATGGTAGATGTCAAATCTTGACGCTATATAACCCTAACCTGTTTCAAGGGTCCCTTCGTGGTTATAAGGTCGTACTAAATTTGCAGTCGACCATAGAAGGAGTTTTCAGGAATAAAAACGGTGCCATATTCGTACAGTTGTTCAGACGCGAAATGACTGTGATCTATAGTCCAAACTTTGACGCATCAAAAAAAACTGTTCAGATTGCCTGTAATCACGTGAGATTGGTCAATAAGTCTTTGACGTATATATGAAAACTGATTTTTTCAGTTTTGAAACACTATATTACACTTAAATTATTGGATTAAAAATGATTCCAGAACCCCATGGAGGTAAATTACAAGATCTCGTTTTAAGAGATGCCGCTATCAAAGATGATTTGTTATCAGAGATCAAGTCCAAAGGTTATAAGTCTTTGACATTGACTGACAGACAATTATGTGATTTAGAATTGATCTTGAACGGTGGGTTCAGTCCTTTGACCGGATTCTTGAACCAGGATGATTACGAATCTGTTGTCAACACCATGCGTTTGAAGAGCGGCTTATTGTGGCCTATGCCCATCAACTTAGATGTTAACTCAGACTTCGCAAGCTCTACAACTGTAGGTGAGAAAATCGTCTTGATTGATTTAAGAGATGAGACTCCGTTAGGTTTATTGACTGTGGGATCTGTCTACAAACCAAACAAGCAAACTGAAGCTGAGAAGGTCTTCAGAGGTGACCCTGAGCACCCAGCTGTCAAATATTTATTCAACACCGCTGGTGAGTACTACATTGGTGGTGAAATCCAAGGTTTAAACTACCCTAAGCATTACGACTACCCAGACTTCAGAAAGACCCCAACTGAATTAAGAGATGAATTCACCAAATTAGGCTGGGCCAATGACAACATCGTTGCTTTCCAGACTCGTAACCCTATGCACAGGGCCCATAGAGAGTTGACCATCAGAGCTGCTAAAGACTTGGGTGAAAAAGGACACATTTTGATCCACCCGGTTGTTGGTTTGACGAAACCTGGTGATATTGATCACCACACTAGAGTGAAAGTTTACAAAGAAATCATGAAGAAGTTCCCCGAAAACTTGGCCACTTTATCTTTGTTACCCTTGGCCATGAGAATGGGTGGTGACAAAGAAGCTTTATGGCATGCTTTGATCAGACAAAACCACGGTGTGGATCACTTCATTGTAGGAAGAGACCATGCAGGACCTGGTAAGAATTCCCAAGGTGTCGACTTCTATGGTCCCTATGATGCTCAAGAATTATTGGAGACCGTGAAGGACGAATTAACAATCAAGATCGTTCCCTTCAGAATGGTCACTTACTTACCAGATGAAGACAGATACGCTCCAATCGACACCATTGACTTGAAAACTGTAAAGACTGCCAACATTTCTGGAACTGAATTAAGACAAAGATTGAAGGATGGTACTGAAATCCCAGAATGGTTTTCTTACCCTGAAGTTGTCGCTATTTTAAGAGCCACAAACCCTCCAAGAAACAAACAGGGGTTCGCCGTTGTTGTCAGGAATGAGAAGCAAGGTGAATACTTCTCTCATGCTTTGCAATCTGTGTTGAATGAATTAAACACTCATAGACGTATCACAAAACTCGATGCGGATGATGAGGTGATTGTCAATGAACTAGTGAAGGCTGGAAGTGGAGTTATCGTTCTCAGTAACAATGACAAGATCGAATCACTTGTCGGTAGTGCTAACACCGTCGTAGTTGGCTCTGGAAATGAAAAAGAAAATCACTTTGAGTTTGCTGATTTCACTGAGTTGAATGGAAAGATAGTGGACTTCTTGACTCAACAAGGTTTTTTGACGAAGTAAACACAGTCGATATCTAGTCTTAATATAAGTCTTAATATAGAAACCCTGACAAGTATGTTGCAGCCACCAAGTTCTTCTCCCTTGATATCTATTACTCTTTCCTCGCCCTGTGTGCTCTTTTAAAATATGTTGAGCTTTCAGTAAATGGATCGCTCCGTATCTAGGAATCTATGTGAACATTCTAGGAATACATGAACCAGGAAACGCAGCAGGTGTCTCATTCATTTCGGTTATTCTTTTTTGCCTGATTGCGAAAATTACTAATTAAAGAAGAGAAATGCAACAAGTGTGAGTTCTCATCAAAAGAACTTTACATCCATTATCCATACGGGTGGAAGAATATTTTTACTTATAACGTTACCATCTGAAAATCATGCACATTCCAACGTACCTAAATATGACAATATCATCATTGCAGCTGTTTTGAACATGCAACATACTCTCTCGAAAGCTGATGACTTAAACTTCTTCCACACTGCCCACTCACTATGCAAATGCGTAAGCTTATAAACGATTGGCAGGCTTTCAGCCTATATAGTCTATTTTGTAACCTTTTCGTGCCCCTAATGAAGCTCTTGATCCACCAGACCTTCTAGCATTGACACTGAGTCGTAACCACGGAAGAGATATCGGTTCCCATGCACAAATGCCCACCCTAGCCTCCTTAGATAGAGAAAACAGTGTGATTGGCCCCCTAGCTATTTTCGAGCTGATTTCTAGAATGCGGAGTAACTCTTAAAGATTCCATATAAAAGCGACTAAAAGGTCCTCCAACAATGCCTAAAGAATACATACACCACAAAGTAGCTTTTCCCTGCCTTATCTAGAAGTTAACTACGTAGCAACCAATTTGTCCGTTGGGACCTTTTTTAATCATTGTTCCAAAAATGTATCTGTGTAGTGTGCATATACTCACACCGCTACAATGTTTTTTTTCAAGTGATGTGCGTACGTCAAATTAGCAATTAGTAGAAAAGTACATGAACCGTACTGTAAACCGACACAGGTATGAAAAATAAGAGAATGAGAATAAAAAAAAAAAAACTCAGACCCTTCTCAAAGAGAAGATCTAAAAACCAGGAAAGCTCCGCGACGGGGAATTGAACCCCGGTCTACCACGCGACAAGCGGTAATTCTAGCCACTAAACTATCACGGAATTTGTTAGTGTTTCTGAGGCCCACTTCTTTATAAGCAGTCAAATAAAGACCGATTTTGGGGGTCTGCGGCCCTCTCAGACCCCTTGTAGGCCCTTTTATGAGATTTTTGGGAGGGCCTGCGGCCCTATACTGCATATAGGACAGACTTGACCCTATTAATTTGGGTCCTTGGACCCATTTGGACCACTTTTTTGGGGCCATGAGGTGAGATAGAACAGCCGTCAATTTCAAGTATGGTTCTTTTTTGGGCCCTATTTTTGTACGACTCCCAAATCAGTCACATATATAAGTTCTCATATACGGTCTCTACCCATGGTACTTTTGGTATTCTATTTGCAGCATTTAAAGTTGCATTTTGACAAAGGTTCTTGTTTTTCAATACACCAATTCTATTCAAAGAAGACTACCCATTTTTGACCCCACTTGCGTACATTTTGATAGTTTTGTACTTTTTGGGTCTGCGATTACTATATACTCATCACTAAAATATCACCTTTGAGGACTAGATGTTGAGAGGTGACGCATCAATATGATTTTGATCTCGTAGTCTTCATATCCCCACGAAGCTTTTTCCGCCGCCATACTAATAAGCACTTCTATGGGTGGACACCATGAGCCTGCATATAGGTTTGGTCCGTGTTTTTGCTTCACTTTCTGGGCCATACTCGCTATACTTTTCGAGTATGGTCATCTGATTACGTGACTTTCCTATTTGGAATTGACAACTAACATGACACATTTTAGAGTCTTATTGGTGAAATAAATGGTTTTTCTCGCTTGTTGCCGCTGACTCCAGGTTGTTACTTCAGCATTCACATTTACTGTTCTACTGGTCCGATAAAAGCGCACGACAATCTTAGAATTACTAGCATTATTGCAGTTCACTCGTCTCCTTTCACATTGGTGCAAGTCGAAAGCAGTCTCCCGCAAAAAACTCACAATAGTCTAGCTTAAGACGGATAGAGAAATAGCAAAAACATAGATGGTGGAAACTATCATGGACACGACTGTTCGTTACTGTTAATGGATAAAGAGTTTACACATTCTTTTTTTGGCGTTATATTCATATCCTGGTCGTTGAAAAACAAATTAATGAATAGTATAGCAGATAGGTTTACTTTGGGCATGCGAAAGAAGGTAGTGGACAATAAGTGGTCAATCAATGAAATGAAGTGAAGTATCGTGATAGAAATAGTAAGGGAGAATTTTTGCCGCGTAAAACTCATCATCTCATAGAAAAGTAAAACTTCTCACAAAAAAATTTTGAGACCTGGTATTGAAGTGAAAGATTTCCATACAAGCACCATGTCATTACTAAGGTTTTCTTTGGACACGATCCGCAGTAGCCTTCCACACAGTGTAGGCGGGTGGTTCTCTATAACACAGGTGCGTACGGCAACGAAAAAAGTGTCCGGTTCTAAAACGAACAAGAACGATTCAGCTGGTAGAAGATTAGGCCCAAAAGTACATGAAAGTAACTTCGTGAAGCCCGGTCAAATTATCATGAGACAGAGGGGTACGAAAATACATCCGGGAGAGAACACTGGCATCGGGAATGACCATACCATCTTTGCTTTAGAGCCAGGTTACGTGAGGTTCTACTACGATCCATTTCACCCTTTGAGAAAATACGTTGGTGTAGCATTGAAGCCAGATTTAACTCTACCCACACCACATTTTAGCCCAAGAGTAAGAAGATTCGGATACGTCCAGATTACTGACACACACGAAGCTATCAAGGAAGAGTCTCGTATGTCTAGAAAAGAATACTTACAACAAAATGAAATCAAGAAAATGGAAGAAAGAAGAACCCAGAAAGATCAGGTTTTAACGCAGAGAATCCAGGAACAATTATCAAGCTTCGTGTCTGGTCATAAAGATGAAGAGAAGAGTTTGATCGTGAAGAGATTACTTGATACTTATAAGTTTGTCCGGTTGGGGCAGTCGATCGAAGACGCTAGAACTCAAACAACCTTTGATTATTTCTATGGCTTACAGTTGGCATTGTCCAAGGGTGAGATCTCAGAGAAGGAGTTTGATACCTCGATTAAGGCTTACGAGACGCTCATGAATGAGGTAGACTCCAAAGTGTGTGTTGATTTGGCGGGTAACTTGACAAAATTCATTAGCGAAAGTGACAGAAAAGATCAAAGAGGAACGATCTTGGTCAAGTTACAAGAGTATGAAAACAAACTCATAACCCCCAAGGAGAAAGAGGCCATCTCAGAATTGATAGGGACTCCCCTTATCTTTACCGCAGCTGAAAAAGCATCCTTATTGAAAAAGTATTTACCTAGTGTTCTCCCCGAAACTGTCAAGGAGACTGTTATCAATGATATAAATGAAAAAAAGGTTCCGAAGAATGTCCAGGTTATTAGAAAGTTCGATAATGTTACGAAAGAGTTGAAAGTCATAGGAAGGACTAAGGAAGCCTTCTTATCCTGAATCATTTTAACTGGCCATTCCTAGCATGTATATAAAGGCTCTAAACGTTCAATAGATCTGTAAATAAAAAAGTCGCGTTGATGAAAATTTTTTGTGTTGTTGTTCTATTTGTTTAACACAAGGATAAGGATAATTGAATTACCTTTCTTAAGACGTATAACAATTACCGAATTGATTGTGAAGCCTTTGATAGAAGCCATGGAAGATTTCTTAGAAAAGTTGAAAAGCACAAAAGGCTACGTGGAATTTCAAAAAGTCATTGTCACTTACCATAAGTTCGTTGATCAGTCGGTACCATATACAACTCAAAGGTGGCTTGCGTTTGCATCAGTGTTATTCTTGTTTATGCTAAGAATATTCTTCACTCAAGGATGGTATATAATATGCTATGCATTGGGTATCTACTTGTTGAACTTATTATTGGCATTTTTGACTCCAAAATTTGATCCTTCCTTGGAGCAGGAGATGAGAAGTGAGTCAATCGAGGAAGGTTTGGGAGAAGATCCAGAAACCCCATCAGCTACGGACGACGACGAATTTAAACCCTTCATAAGAAGGTTACCTGAATTCAAGTTCTGGTATTATTCCATGAGAGCTTCCGTGATCGCCTTGTTCACAACCTTTTTCAGCATTTTTGATATTCCCGTGTTCTGGCCGATCTTGTTATTGTACTTCATCATTTTGTTCACTTTGACAATGCGGAGACAAATACAACATATGATTAAGTATAAGTACTTGCCTTTTGATATTGGTAAGGCTAAGTATAGGCCATCAGCTTGAATTTTCACGTGGTTAAGTAAGACAACTGTTATCCTCTGACTATGCTAGCTCGTGTGTCATCGAGTCACGTATGGTTTAATATATATATACATATATTATATATATAGCAGTTTTGCCCAAGTGTATAATTATTTAATATAAAGTCACGTGCCGGCGTAGTCACCAAATCGCACTGCCAGGGGGAGAACGTTCGAGTATTTTGGACGAATAGAAACAGGAAGCCTTTTCGTCCAATTCCTCGTTGACTATCAGATGAGTAGAGCAGAGGTCGATCTTCAGACCAGTGTTAAGAAAGCCTGTAACCAGGAGGAAGTGCCTCCCAAAAGAAAACATGTCAGGTCTTGTATTGTTTACACATGGGACCACAAGAATAGTAGAGCTTTCTGGAACGCTATTAAGATACAACCATTGCAGAGCGATGAAGTGCAGTTATTTAAGAGCTTGGTGATGATCCATAAAGTGTTACAAGAGGGTCACCCTAACACATTGAAGGATGGGTACAGAAACCGTGACTTCATTTCTTCGTTAGGGTCTATCTTTCCCACTCATGGTTCTAGTTACGGAAGACTTATCAATCAATATGTGAAGTTCATCTTGAAGAAATTAGACTTCCACAGGAATAATCCACATTTTAATGGAATGTTTGAATACGAAGAGTACATCTCTTTAAGAGCTGTCAATGATCCTAATGAGGGTTATGATTCCATTTTACAATTGATGGATTTGCAAGATGCAATTGAAGATTTCCAAAAGTTGATCTTTTCGACAATCAATCAGACCCCTAACAATTTATGTAAAGTCAGCGCTTTGGTGCCATTGATCAGTGAAGCTTATGGGATATACAAGTTTTGCACCTCTATGTTGAGGGCCTTGTATCAGCAGCTTGGAGATGATGATGCATTACAGGCACTCTTCGATAGATTTGATTCACAACACTTCGTTTTGAGAGATTTTTTCACAGACTGCAATTCGATCAAGTTCTTGACGACCTTGGTGTCTATTCCTCGGTTACCAGCCAATCCACCTAGCTTGAAAGGTAGCGGTGACGCTGGGTCTATCTCGAGGCCAAGGTCCATTGCTGACTCAACTCAAAATTCAACTCCTCAGGTATCATCTCAACCTACTGCCAATTTCGAACCACCTTCTGAACCACCAGCTGTCGATTCTATTTTTTTACAGCAGACAGGAATCTTCAATCAGCAACTCGCTGATCAACAACGGTATCAACAGGAGTTAGAAGCCCAACGTCAGCAACAATTACAGGCGCAGTTGCAGGAACAACAGGCTTTCGAACAACAACAAAGGGAACAAGAGCAACGGTTTTTACAAGAACAGCAACTCTTACAGCAACAGCAGACTCAACAACAACAAAGCAGGGTCAGCGAATTGGAACAAGATTTAATTATGTTCAAGAACCAATATGACAATGACCAGCAATTGTTACAGCAATATGATAATCGTGTTAAAAGTTTAGAGAATGAACTCCTCCAGTTGAATGATAATGCAACTCAACAAGTTGCTTCGAAAGATGAACAAATCAGAAACTTGGAAGATCAAATTAGCAATTGGTCCAAAAAATACGAATCGTTGGCCAAACTATACTCCAAGTTACGCCAGGAGCATTTGGATTTGTTGTCGAGATTTAAAAAGATCCAACAAAAAATTAGCAGCGCACAAGAATCCATACAAAAGAGAGAAAAGTTCGAAAAGGATTTAAAAGCAAAAAACCTTGAATTGGCAGACTTGATTCGTGAAAGGGATAGAGCCAGATTAGACTTAGATAGAGTCAAGGGTGCTAAAGATCAAGAAATTGAAAAGTTGCAAGCTCAGGTGAGGGAATTGACAGCCCAGGTTAATGAGTCAGGGAAGTTGCAATCTTTGAACTTGAGTACAATTATGACGAGCCATCAGAAGGAATTACTGGATTTGAAGGCACAATTAGAAGATCGCGACACTAAATTGAAAAGCTTGGGGTCCGAGACCTTGGAACAAAAGCTCAAAGAAAAGGAAATTGATTTGGAGATTGCGCAGGAGTCTTTAGAGTCGGCATTGGAACAGTTGGCTTTATCAAAGAATGACCAAGAAGACATCGTCAACGCAGAGATTGATCAAATTTTATTGAATAATATTGAAAAGCTTAGGGGTTTGATTGACTTGTTTTTGGCAAATAATATCAGACGTATTCAGTCTGCTAAATTGGAGTTGACATCCTCAATACAAGCCGGGAACTTAAATGCATCTCCCGAGTATGTGTTATCCATCACCGAGGAGTGCTCTGATCTTGCTTCAGACTTTGCTTCCGTTTTCAATGGTTTCATCGTGGATGGAAAGAGTACTTACGAAGATGATTCAAGTTATAGTGCTATTATGTTGAGCAGCTCAGAGCTTACCACGAGCGTCAATGACCTTATGCTTAACGTGAAAGGTATTGCAAGAGCTTTGCCACAAGAATCAGAGGAAAGGGTGTTGCAGTTGGTGGGTGATGTTTTGGACGACACAGAATCATACTTTAACAGCGTAACGTCAAAAAACTTAGACAAGTACCCAGAAGAGGATGACAAAATTGATAGAGTCATCGACTCAAATCTTCAACTCCAGAACAGTTTACAACAGCTCATTACTTACGTTGAAACATTGACATCTAGCAAAGGCATAAATCTTTCTTCCAGAAACTTAGACGAGATGGTGGACAAAGAAATGTTGAGTACTGCCCAGGCTATTGAGTCAGCCTCACATTTCTTGAACAACCTTTTTGCAGATCCAAATATCAAAAGTGCCAATCTTGAAGTGCACAGTGCGATTCTTGATGCTGCTAAGGCTGTTATCGAGGCTGTTTCGGTTTTGATAAGAGCCGCAACGGATTCTCAGACAGAAATAGTGAACAAAGGAAGAGGTAACCAAACACGTACTGAGTTTTATAAAAAGAACAACAGATGGACTGAAGGGTTGATTAGTGCTTCTAAGGCTGTGGCAGGAGCTACCAACATTTTAATCCAGACTGCGGATGGTGTATTACGTGAGACAAATTCCCATGAGCAGTTAATCGTCGCCTCCAATGAAGTTGCAGCCTCAACGGCTCAACTTGTAGCTGCCTCGCGTGTTAAAGTGAATTTTGTTTCGAAGACCCAAGACAACTTAGAAACAGCTTCCGGCGTGGTCGCAAGTGCCTGCAAGTCGCTTGTAACTAAGGTTCAGCAGGTGATGGATACAAGTGAGCTCAATCAAAATGACATTGATTTAAGCAAGCTTACACCTTACGAGGGAAAAACTGTTGAGATGGAACAACAAGTCGAAATTTTGAAGCTCGAAAATATGTTGAGTGCTGCAAGGAAGAGATTGGGTGAAATAAGAAAACAAGGATATAAAGACGACGAAAGTGATGATGAAGCTTAGTCTTTGTATAGTTCCCTATAAAAGTTTCTAATATAAGTATGTTTTGTTCAGAAGACTGTATAACATGAAGCTTTAAACCATTTCCAGCGCGGGCCTTGATAGTAATTGTAAGTCAATTGTTGTCAGAGATGATTTCCCCGCAGTTAAGAACTGATTTGATGTTCATGGAAAATAGATTGTATAGGAGACTTTTGTGCCGTTGCCATTGACTAAAACCCTGGTTCTTGTGGATCCACGGAACTGGCACTTCCCAATGTGCTAGTGCTCAACCTGTTGATAGAAAAGTTGTCGTCGGTTAAGTAAGCATCCAAGTTAAGCAATGAGCTGGAATTGGTAATTCGAGTAATCGGAGCCGTCAAGTTTCCTAAACTTGGTCTTATGCTGTCGTTACTGTGATCACGACTTATGGTGTTTTTCCTGGAATAGCTGGGGTCCTTGGGGCTGCTGGCAGTTCTACTCTTGAAAACCGTTGGTGGAGCAAGATCTAGCTTATCGTTGACGTCCTTTTTGGGTTTTGGAAGTGTAGAAAGTGAACATATGGTATGTGTTGGGGTAACTTGATTGATTTTTTCAAAAAAGTACCGTGTAGGACTGTAATGATATAAAGCAAGTTGCCTTCTTTTCAACAGTCATAAACTCTTCCGTGATTGAGAAGAGGAAGTTTAGTTTTTTAGTGCCAATGATTCAGTCTTTTCCGGATGAATACTAGGCACCTATCGGTGCCGCTTTCTATCTATTTAATGCTGTAACATCTTTCTCTGAAAAGCGCTTTTAACTTCGATCAAATTGCTCACCATGGAAGTGATTATGACGTAGTTTAGTTTTGAAAATTTATTGTCACTTCTGTTCGACTGTTCCTGACATGTATACAAATTCCAAAAGAGACTGCCTAAGATCTTATCAAAAACACACCAACTTTTCGGTCGATCGTCTCCTTAATTCGGTGGTCGAACTCTTTTTTTGACTCTTTTTCTGCTAAGGGTCTTCCATGGTGTCTTGTATGATTTATAAGTCACACGCAACCGTTAGTATGACAGTATAGTAACGGATTGCGGGAAATGTGCTCTAACAATATCACTAGTAGCGCAGCTTCCCAGGTTTTAACATTGCCCACAATACGCAGGTATGCCCTCTATTACTCAAGTAAATGACATGGACAATAGAAGGCTGGTAAAGTCTATATCTGCGACAGTGAAAGAAAGGAGATAAAGATGAAAGCCATCACCCCTACACGAAGCGCAATACTCGTAAAGATCCGTATGCAACGATGAGAGAACAACCGAAGGGACAATACATCGGAAATCTTGGAGACACATCCTAAAATTACTGTAGGGTCATGAAAACTATGCCAACAAGTTCCACCTCGTTTGTGAGCAGTTCAGTGTTTGGTTTTGCTTCTCTCTGTTGATGAACCAAATGTTTGATTAGTTACATCAATTCTTCAATTCACATTGAAACGACAAAACTGCAGGTGACTTGCCTGAATGCCAATGAAGCAGCATCAAAGCCAACTAAATGACAATCAGGTTATATACTGCGGTTTCTTTGAGTTCCCTTTTCCTCTTGCTGGCTCGATTTTCGTTGAAAATATAGCATCTCCATCAAATAAAAAGCCAATCAGTCAATTGAATCTGATTCACCCAAGCAAGACTTGCTGCTGATTTGATAACATGACCAATGACCCTTCTCTCATTACCATGCCTGCGAATTATATGGATTCTCACTGATACAAACTAACAACTGTTATGGAAAAGATGTAATTAACCGCATATTTATCTTTCCTTGCTATGCCTACGGCATGCACATCAACTTTTCTTATTGATTTAAGTTCTAGCTCATATCCAGTTTCAATTCATCCAGCATGATAGACACAGGTATGGTTCAACTCAAAGTAGAATGACTGGAATGACTATTTTCGTATGTGTTCTCTATGAATAGATTACCGAAGTTGGATATAAAATACACTGGAGAGGACATTCTAGTTTTATTTACATCATTGGACTGATTGTGGAGTCTTTTTAGTTTATGATACCCTGAAGCGCTTCTTTTTTACTATCTCCATGTAAGCAGTATTGTGATCTTCAAGCCTCATCCGCTAGGCTTTGCCAATGGTAGTCCATAGTTGATTTGGTCGACAACTACTCTAGGCAGTTTCGTTTTTCGGTTTATAACATTCACAAAAACAATAAAAAGAGTCAAATTTCATGGCATATTCAACATTTATGGATACTATCGAATTTGGAGATTACTGAAAGGCCCGTTGCTAGCTTACTGATCTTATCTTGTGATTTTCACTAATTTATTATTTATATTGCGCATGAGGCAAAATACCTATCAAGCTGCGACGGTTTCAAATAACCAACAGTAGTAGAGTAGGTGATCCCTATGTACTATCCTCTCTTCACTCGCGGCTTGGTATAGTCTTGTATTTTACCGATGTTCATGTCCTTCACAGATGTCTTCCCATCAAAGTCGTTCACAGGCCAAAAAGTTTTTCGCAAATGTTTTTTGCGGCAAAACCGAATCAGACGCTTGTCGTGCACCCTCCAGAACTGCTTTTAAACTGGGCTTCTCCTTTGGTTTTTCCTTGGTGTAGAAAATACCATACAATCATTAAGACTCTTGTATATGGAAATTCGAGTCCTCTGTTTCATCCGTTTTTCGGACAAAAATTTGGGTTCGTAGAGAAATCTCTATTAATATGTCGTACTAACTTCAACAATAATAGCTACACAAACATTGCGCAACGCCTTTTCCCTATGTATCAATAGGACTGCCAGCTTACGAATTATGTATCCTATAAAATCTCCCATCATCACTCGAAGAATTCTAACTCACATAGAACTTTACATTCAAGCTCTCTGCTATCGAACTTTTGAAAGAAATTTCAATTACTTTACAATAACATTATTGTTAAATTCATGCTATGTGCATGGAATTCAGACTCTTCTTTCCTCCTGACGCAGAAAGCACACAAGCAACAACACCCCGGAAGACAGCCACATTCTGTTAATACTTTTCTACTTGTCGGGTTTCCGACAACAAACATACTAGCGCCTTACCTAATTATACAGGAAGCTCAAATCATGGGTACACCTAAATGGAATGTTGCCATTTTCAGAAACCAGATCTCAGATATTAGTTTCATGCGCAGACACAGTAACAAAGTTTTGAGGGCTTTTTACGACTGTATTTTCTCCGCCCAAAGCTCTTATTTCAAGCTGCATCTCCTTAGGTAAGGACTCATGAATCGAGACCACTGTCCCTTTAACTCCTTTACTTTACAGCATTTGCCAGCCACCGGTGCGACTGCTGCAGGGAATATTTTGCAAGCTAGAGGTTCACTGAGTACATCAATCAATTTATTCTTAACCACTAGACAGGCCCAAGGTTGTACTTCCTTTGATGAATTCAACAGGCGTCATTATCAAAGCCACTTAAATGAACAGCACACCTCAGCTTTTCATTAAAGGCTTCAAAGTTCACTGCAATTAGTCTCCGATACAATCAGCAACTTTTGTGTGGAATTTGGGGTAGGTGCTAACTGCAATCTCCAATAATTCAAGAAAATTTGGGACTTTCATCCTTACACCCTGAAGTTAGTTCGGCAGTAGCAGCATATTCAAAGAAAGAGAAACAGCTCATTCAACGCGAGAATTAAATTGCATCGCTTGTTCGACGATTCTACTAATCCAAGAATTTCAAACTACTTTAGTATCTCTATAAAACTGGATCCAATATGGTCTCTATCATCTGTCTCTTTCCATTTCAGCGTTTGAAAGTGATCACGTTGAATTATATCGGGTGTCATCTTCTTGCACTTCAGTAAAACTCAACCCCATTAATCAAGTTACTCTTTATTTCTCTTCAAGTTCTTGTCGTTCAATCTCATCACATACCAATTTTGATACCATGCATTCCTTAAACAAAGTATGGATCGTAAGGGTCTACGTTAGCTTGCATATTTCAGAATCTCTCAATCTTGTTAATTTTCACTAATTAATTATCTAAAATCAAGGCCAAATGCCTTCCTACTTATAGACCACCGGGTTTAGATTATCCGTGGTATTTTCAGCATCTGTTGCATAGTAACACCATTCGTATCCATGTTGCTTCCCCCTAACATCCTGTTTGGGTTCACCCCTATCCTTCACAATGGTTTCTTCAGATTGGATACCTCTCGGAATGGTCGTTCCATGCACAAAAGTCTTTGCTGCAAATTCCTTTCAACACCCATAAGTACGTTTCATCTGCCATCCAGGCATCTTGCTCTCTTTCAGCAATATCAATCTGTGACCTTTCATCTCGGTCAGTTCATCACGACCTTGCATCTCATCCAGTTTCCTAGATTTAAGGGGTATCGGCTCTTCAAACTTTCTGATCTGCTTTGTTTCATGCTATCAGCTTCTATTTCACTCAAACTGCTCTGGAAACACCTCGTGCATCTGAGCCTTACGTTTCTCGAGCTACTCTTCTAGCTAGACTTCTCTTTCGCCTGAAACAAGCCATCTAAACGTCAAGCTTAAAGATTTCCAGCCAGATCCAGTCTTGGGTTAAACAACGTCTTTCAATCTTCTCGAAACCTCAAATAGCACAGACACAGGGATATTGAGCAGCTAGTGCTGCTATTCTCCAAATATCCCAATTGACCTTGCGTTTCAGTTTCATCAAGTCTCATACGCTTGTTCTTTTCGATTTGCCACTTATTTGCCACCCAATCGTCTCAAATACAGAACGAAGAATGCAATTAACGATAAATCAAACCCTCAAGTTGATTGTAGGCTCACTCTCCCAAATTGAACTCCCAGGGAACAAACTTCAAGACAGGATGGGTTCCTTCATTTGTATTCCTCCTCCAACACGAACTTTTGCCACTTGAATCAATGCAGAGATACTTCAGCTCCCTTCTGTCCTGCAATGCCGGGCTCATAACCTGTTGAAAACGATGTTCAAACAAACATCTCTTAGTATCTGATTAACTAATTACCTAATCATCAAAGTGTTCGATCCATGAACACACACAATACAAATAGAAACCATTAGCGTTAAAACCAGAAAGTCAGGAAATCTCTGACTTATATATCGCAAGTTTGAGATTAACCAGGAATAGCGTGTACCTACCGTCATCGTACGAGAACTTTCTATATTTGATTCAGTCTTCACTTACCTCTGTTATCCCTCAACTTGCAGACTTCCTAGTCGAATATTCACTAACTGAGTCAGCTATTCCAACAGATGCCCCCACCTTACTTAAGGCAATTGTTCTGCGGTTCAAGCATGGGCATGTTCCCCATGTGAACAAATTGGTTGCCCCTTGGGTTAAGTTACTTACCCTGGGGAAACAGGGCTTAGTCAAGACCTGTGTTGCGGTTGAAGACTTTGACAAGGTCATTAGACAACACATGTCAGGCTCAGACCACGCTGAGTATCTTCTTAGAATTGCTCTTGCTTTAGCATCCAATTTGGAGTTAGGCGTGGTCCAAGCCGTCCAAAGAGGCGAAATCAAGGATCTTGATGCACTTGTTCGGTATTTGGTTGATATGCAAGGTCTTGCTGATTACCTGATTGAGAAATTGTATGCTGAAGGTTCGGATCCGGTTGCTTTGATTGCCAAGGATTAAGCCAAAGGGCAACAGAACCTGAGAATTTCAAAGTATACCTCGAGACACGATAAGTATGTTAGTGGTCAATGCTTCAGCTGCTCTGGGTATGGCCATCGCCGCCCTGATTGCCCTATTGGGAAAATTAGATGTACACGCTGGGGCGGCTACGGTCATGAAGAGCCGGCATGTCCTTCACCAGCTTCCACGAAACTCCCTGGAAGTAACGATGGTGGCCTCGTAAGCAGTGGACAGGTCATGTTCATGCTTTAGTTGGTGCTGCCGCATTTGATTTATCGCTGTGTGGCTTTTGGATCCCGGTGCGTCGGTGCACATTTGCAATGATCCGAGATTGTTTAAAAATTTTAGGTTGAACACTGTTACCATCCTGGGTACGGCTCTAATTGATTCGCCGGGACAAGGTACGGTGGTGGTCCTCCTTGGAACCGATGAGATTACACTTGAGAATGTCCATTATTGTCCACAGATGCCAAACTTGATTTCGGTGGGAGCTGCTGTTGCTGCGAGCGCTGGACGTACCAGGTTCACTTTCGAACGTGATAGAGTCTTTTTGAACGATCTTGAAGCTATTGGAAAAGTCATTGATGATGATAAACTTTATCGTCTTTCTGTTACTCCCGTTGAAGGTGATGGCTCTGCGCTCGGTGCGGTTGGATTAGCTGGTGATGGAGAAACACCTGCTTCTGTTACGGCCTTTTTGACTTATACTCAAGCTCACCAAGCCTTTGGGCATCCAGGTCCTGAGGTTGAAAAAGAAATGCTTAGAAAATTTTGTCCTGATTTGAAAAATACTGGTGAGGGATGTCAGGCCTGTATCTTAGGAAAAGCAGTGCGGAAATACCCAAAGATTTCAGCCGTTACCAATACAACTGCTCCATTGGAATTGATTCACAGTGATGTGTGTGGGCCCCTTGGGTCAGCAGATATACATGTTGGTGATTATTGATGATTATACTCGATATGTTAAGGTTTATGCGATGGAAAGAAAGTCTGATGTTCCTGAGAAGCTTAAGGACTTTATTGTTCATGCTGAAAGACATTGGTCCTCTCCTAAAGCTTATAAGGTCCGTACCCTTCGTACTGATAATGGTGGAGAATACACTGGGAAGGCTTTCCTCAAATACTTGAATGACCATGGAATTGAACACCAAAGAACGGTGCCTGGTCATAGTAACCAGAATGGGACAAGTGAACGTTTCATTCGGACGATTATGGACAAAGCTCGCGTGATGTTGATTCAGGCCGGGATGCCGGAGGCTTTCTGGCCGCAGGCACTCCTGTGTGCCGCTTTTCTTTTGAACAGATCGCCTAGATCTAGAGATGTACATGGCGCTACTCCGTATGAATTATGGACAGGCAATAATATCGATGGTAAGGTGTTTCATCCCTTTGGATGTACAGCCCATGCGACGGTTCCCAAAAGTGAGATTGTATCTAAGCTTGCGCCT